>OY829915.1:67025828-67226028 GCA_963691935.1 Nephrotoma guestfalica | reverse complement strand
ATGTGATCAACTTTAGAGCACCCATTTAATTGCATGGCAAAATTTCGGATGTGGGGTAAAGGGTAAACGTGTTAACGTGTGAACTAAACCCCCAATTTGAACAAATCAAACGAGTTTTTCTATTAGATAGGATCTAATAGGATCTCACCATATACGTCAATTTACGTTATGGTTAACAGGAGATTCCCGAAAAAATTAAGAAAATTGTAGGTTCGATTTGTAGTACTCCACGGCAAAGACACCCTAAAACCCCCATTTGAACAAAACAAACGTGTTTTTCTATTAGATAGGACCTAATAGCATCTCATCTTATAGGTCACTTAGAATGCTGATTTGCTGAAAATTCCCGGAAAAATTCATAAATCTTTACATTTTGGTTATAAAATGTTTTTATATAACTATTTATTCCAAAATTCGTTCTATCGAGACATTATACAAACACATCTACGAATAGTTTGTTGTTGTTGCTTTTTAGGACAGATTTAGGACAAACTTCACTAACGTAATTGTTTGCATCATGCGGCTCGCATGATTTTGTAAAAAATTGGGATTTGATAAGTCCTGGGTTCTACAAAAATCTTTTAAGAGGTCCTACGGTGGGGTTGGTTCCTTTTCTTTAATTTTTCAACGGTTCGCACGATTTTTATAAAAATGAATAAGAGGTCGTTGCCAGAAGCCGATTGCAGTGGGTGTTAGTTTCGAGAAAAGCGTGAGGGGAGGAGGTCAAATTTGATTATTCTATGAACAGAAAACAGTTGAATTCATTATTTATATTTGGTATTACAATAAAACAGTGTAGAATTTAGAGACATTTTTTCGCTGTATTGCAGATCGATTTTTGTTTATACCTCACCATACACTTTACCAAAAATTTTGAATGAATAAAACAAATTTATTTATTCAGTTTTAACTATTTAATCAAAAAGTGCACTCAAAATATAGGTTCCTATTTATAAAATTCTGACTTTCGTTAATATTTCAAAATTAATAAGTTCCAAGGTTATTCAAGATCACCACTAAACGTCCCTCTCGAAGCTGACCGAGATAAAAGTTCCCGAGTTAAAAGTAGGGCATTTATTAAAAAACTCACGTTGTATAGTGCTCAAAAGTACCATTGTGGTGTGCTAGGGGCAGTGACAACTTTTATCATTGTTCTACAATCAAATGGCGTGTCATTTAAAAGATCTTGGAAAAACCAACAATTTGGTTATTAGTGCTTTAGTTGATAAATCCACCATTTTCGCGCTAATATCTAATCATTGATTGATTATAGAATATATTGGAGGGTCAATTAAAAGGTCTTAAATTATGTTACAAATTTAGCTGTAGCATATTAGTACTCCAGATTATCGTTTTTAAGATTTTCGACGAGCAAAATTTTTTTTTCGGTAATTCATTTCACAAATTCAGCGTTTTGGCACATGAGGCATATTATTCCTTTGGTATAGAATATCTACGCACATTAGTACTCAGAACTACCGGGCGCTGGAAGCTATTACAATTAGCTCGTTTCAATAAAATCATGTGAAATTCACACATGGTTGATAGGAATTGAAAAAACAAAAATTTTATTGTTAACATTTTAGTTCACAAATTCACCACTTTGGCGCCAGTGATGCAATCCTTTGGTATGGTATAGAACACAACCTATAATATAAATAATATTTTTGAAAACTAATGTTTATAAAATCAATGAATCTGAAAATGTTTATGAGTCGTTTTGTGAAGAATTTTTAATCAACATTTTTCATTTCCTGTGAATTTTCCGGGTTATTTTTAAGCAAATCAGAACTGTTTTGCTATTTTGATTCATTTTTTATTTAACTTTAACAAGGTTAATAGTTTTTGGTCTTTTTCGATTAATTATGTTTTTGAAAAATTTTGCAGTTTTTGGCCTAACTGGTCTAATTTTCAAAATCTATGAAGATCGTTTATTAAGAGCATGTTTCCTGAGTCATTTTGGAACAAATTTTCTCTTTCTCTCCTAATTTACGATGTTCGTAAATTTCCAGTGAATTTTTCCGGTTTGTCAATTTCTTATTATAGTTAAATTGATGCCACTGAAATAATGCTTGTAAAGTTTGTCAGACCGAAGTTCGGATTACCTTCTTGTTGTTGTTTCGACAGATTGTTTTTTAAAAATATGTTTTACATTGTTTGTCTAAAAATATTGGAACCAGTACTAACAACAATTTTGTTCTATTGGAGGAAACGAGTTAGTTCAATTGTGTTAACGACTCTCGAATTTGTGGTAACTGAAATTCGATTGCACTAATATTGTCAAAAAATTATTGCAATGACCGTCTCTATTGTTTTAATTAGTTAGCAGCTGTAACAGATAATTTTTTCGATAACCCTGATCAACAAAGTCGTTTACCACAACCGAATGTAAATCGTGAGAAAAATTCAATTCGCTTCTACTGTCGATCTATTCATTTAGTGCAACATAAATGGAAGACGCTACTACTTTATAAATAGTTCCCATAAAGTTGTATCAAATACAATCAAGAGGTTGTAACAAACGATCATTAAATATGGTTTCACAATCGAATGATTCGGTAGGGTAATTTATGCGGTTGTCACAAACGGGGTAATTTTCTGAGTGTAGACCGAAGTTTGGATTACCTTGTGAGGTTTCAGCTACTGAAAACATAACAGTTGAAATTAATATTCATGAATGTACACATAAAAAAATTTGTTATATTTAAAATATAACTTAAACAATTTTGAAATAAGTATTAATGAAACCTTCACGTATTTAGATTTATATTCAATTCAGCAAAACCAACGAAGCTACCATAAACCACTGTTAAAACCCACACAGCGGATAGCGCGATTAATCAAATATTTTGGTTCTATGCTCTTCAAACCACAAACTATATTTTGATATAAATGGTTGAAGAATTTTGGAAGTAATTTTCGAAACACATATGGCATTAGATTATCTAACCATATGTAAGTTGAAAAAAATATCCGAAGCGAGATAAAATGTTCTAAAACAAAAAACTTTTTATTTTATGTTTTATTCGATTATTTAGAATGATTGAAGAAATTTAGAAAATTAATTATCTATCTGAAGCAAAATATATAATATAATATACTGTACATCTATCTATGTATGTAAAATGTTTTGGAAGAAGACCCATATGAGCACCATATATTAAGGAAATTGTGTTATATATTTTGTTGATGAATAATTAGAGCAAGTTTTAGATTTTCCTTTATATATGAAAAAAAAAATTCTATATTTTATATATTCTTTATGGGTTCTGGGCTTTTTGGGTGAAAAAATATTAATTAAACAATATATCATTCTGACATATAAAATCAGATTTTATCTTAGTTTCTGATAAGCTTTTCGTATATAACAATGTTATGGAATAATATTCATTAATTAAACCTCATTTAATATTTTCTTTATGGATTTCTATTTATTTATGTTGGTTCAGTTTAGAAAAAATTAAGAAAGTAAAATGAAAAAATGCGTAAGCTCGCCAAAAGGATCAACCAAGAAATATCATAAAAAATTAAAACAAAAAATAAATGGATTCTAAGACTCCATTTTTGCACTGTAGGTGAAAAATTATCAACTAAAAAAATTTTTTTATTTGTAAAATCTTATAAATATTTTCTAAACGGTCTTAAGGTATACGCACGTACTGAGTTAATTTAATTTTACTTTTATAATGAGTTTCCATATCCAAAACATCTTTCATGACCATAAATGACAAAATATTAAATGAGCCGTGTTTATAATTTTGCGTTCGCACATATCTTATCATCCAACCAGATTTAATTTATTTGAATTATATTTTGTAATTTATCTGATATTGCTATATGTGTTATACCTGTTTATGTGTTGGTAAATAAATATTAAATTTTTGATAATTAAAATAGACAATTTACATTTTATATTTGTTGTTGTTCAGCATTTTTAAGCAATTCAACAATTAATTAGGATGCGAGTCAAAATAATATCATATATGGAGATAATAAAATGCTTATACGGATTATATTGAAAATGAACTAGATTCGAGATGAAAATTCTAATGAAAATGTGTATTCATTTGAGAGATGTAGCATAGTTAATAATTTCCAGAAATTGAATCAGTGTTTATGCTAAATTCGATAATGTATTTTGTTGGATATAATCTAATAAATTTTGTTGATTTACTTGATTGTATTCCGGTGTGGGTTAAAATTAATTAGTTCAATTTGAAATTATGCTAAAATAGGATGTAAAGCATTCAGGTAATTTTATTAATTTTGTTTTCAAATTAAGCAAATAATTCGAAAATTGGCATAATTTGCAGATTTAATTTTGATACTGCAACAATTTGTAAATTTATCGAATGTAAATGACTGGTGTCAATTAAGGCAATTTTTCCAAATATGTCGTCTCGTAGTTGATTGACTATCATTAGTGGCGTTATTTTTTTATGTCATATGTCACATGATGTCATTTAATAGCATAATTTCACATTGATAATAATTTATAGAACTAACAGTGTCAATCACAAAATCGATGCGAATCAGAATCATTTTTAATTAATTGCTGTCAAGTTATTTAAACAGTTATCTCGTATTTTAAATCTATATCAATAGATAGTTTAACAAAATTTCTAATTCAAATAAATCGACTTCTAGGTGTGTCTTGAAGATTCATTCGAAGGTGGATGTCCAATTTTATTTCCCATCATGCTTATTCAAAATTCACCACGGTATTTAGTTATAAAGAAAATAAAATAACCGAGGCAGGTGGTCCTCGCACATAATATTATGTTGGTCAATAACGTGAGTCATTTTATTCAACGGTAACTGTTTAAAGAGTTTAAGGTACTATACTTACAGCTTCAAGGCTACGACTTCACTCACAATTTCTAAGTTGTAGCATTGACTTTGAAAAAAAAATGTGATTCCCAATCTCTTTGAGGGTCTCAAAGAGATTGAGGCTTGGGATTTAATAACAGAAACTAAACTCAAGTAAATCCAAGTTGCAAGTTTGTCAATCAACTTTCATGACACATTTAATGTTAGTGTCATAAAAGACTGCCGAGACTGTGAATAAAAGTAAATTGAAGTACGTATTAGTTATTGGTTGTTTTAATTACACTGCCCTGTATATGTTCCTTTTAGTTGTCTAGACATTTAGTAACATAATATTTATCTGTGTTGTGCAAAATTGATTCGGAGATATCTGTACCTCAGGTAGCATTAAAGTGTGTGCACCACATGTTTAGACCTTTCCATCGATACCATCACCGAGTCACTAAGCCTGCTAGCAACCAATTAATTTAAAATATAAATTTAAGCGACGTCTTAGCTTAACATGGTATAACTGTTTAAATAATTACCTTCAAATGAAACTACGGCGCAAATAAAAACTAAAAATCTGTACGAGGGCTACATGCTTTGGCAATTTTATCTTCTTTATGATAAAAAATTCGTGGTGAATTTTTAATATGTGTTAAATTTAACTTTTAAGACAGCTTTCATTTCTGAACCTTTCCATCGACACCACCAACGAGTCCCTAAGACACCTAAAAGTCAATTTATTTAAATTAAAATTTTGCGTGACGTGTTAACATAAAGCTTTATAAAGCGTGATCAAAGAAGCTGTTTATTTTTATTTTGAAAAAAAGATAAACTAGTCTATGATGTCAATATAGTTTTTTAATTATTTTAGACATTGGTTCAATAACAATAATAATAATAATAATTTATTGGCATAACTTTATCTTATTTTATAAAAGTTTGTTCACTGAGATGAGCCACTTATAAGGGCTTTACTATAGCTAAAAGTACATATTTACGATAATTATTCAAGAAATTGAATTAAATGTGTCACAATCAATTTTTTAAAACATAATTCAGATTAAACCTTAACCTAATCCTCACAATAAAGCAAAATTTATAATCATCACATATTTTATTTTTGATTCGTTTCTGACTGAACTAATTAATTTCATGTTTAATTCCGAATGGAGTTGATCAGTGTGGTATCTCTTAGGAAAAATTGTAATGAGTTTGAGGAATTTATTTTGGATTATTTGTAATTTTTGTAACTGCGTTAATGGCAACTGTGACCATATGGGAGCCCCATATGATATTATAGGTAGTACCATCTTCGTACCAAACATCTTCGTAATTTATTTGACTTCTCAATTATTTTACTTACATGAGTTTTAAAAGTTTATCTTTGGTCTAAATGGATACCTAGATATTTCACTGATTGACTCCAGTTTAAAGAAGTGTTCATAAGCATGATTGACCTATCAGGTAATTTTCTACTAGCACGAAACCGAGTAAAGTATATAGTTTCGCATTTAGTAATACAAGGTTATCCAATTCAAGCTTGATAAAGTAAACTTAAAAAAAACACACAAAATATTCGGAATGTATTGTAATTTTTATTTCATTTTACAGATTGATCCTTGCCATTTTTAGTTAAACAAGATATCATTCAAATGTCCTCCACGGGACTTCTTACAGGCCTTGATTCTTTTGCGGTAATTTTCAATGACTTTTCGGCACATTTCGGGCGGTATCTCGGCCATTACCTTACGAATATTAGTTTTCAATTTGTCAAGAGTTTGAGGATTGTTTGCGTAAACACGATCTTTTGCGTAGCCCCACAAAAAGAAATCCAAAGGCGTTAAATCACAGGATCTTGGAGGCCAATTGACATCAGCCAATCGCGAAATCAAACGTCCAGGAAATTTCCCTTGCAAAAGATCTCGATTTGCTCGTGTTACGTGGCTGGTTGCTCCATCCTGCTGGAACCACATATCGTCAAGATCATAATCTTCGATTTTCGTAAAAAAATAATCGGTTAACATGCGGCCATAGCGCTCAGAATTGACGGTAACGGTTCGTCCATGGTTGTTCTCAAAAAAATACGGCCCAATCACACCACCAGACCACAATGCGCACCAAACAGTGACTTTTTCCGGGTGTAATGGCTTCTCTACAATCAATTGTGGATTTTCTGAGCCCCAAATTCTACAGTTTTGCTTATTAACGTATCCACCAAGCGAAAAATGAGCTTCATCACTGAAGAAAATTTTGTTCGAAAAATCAGCATCGACGGCCTGTTTTTCCAACACCCAATTTGCGTATGTTCTTCGTTGTCCATGGTCAGCAGGCTTTAGCTCTTGTGTCAAATGGACTTTATACGGATGAAGATGCAAATCCAGATGCAAAATGCGCCATAATGAGCCATAAGATAGGCCTAAATGTTGAGCTCGACGAGGAATTGACAAATTTGGATCTTCTTCCACACTTTCAGCTACAGAAGCGATATTTTCACCCAATGCGAATGTTTCGATGATGCACAGACCTTACAATATCAGTAACAGATCCAGTTTGTTCAAATTTATTCACTGTATTCAATATGGTTTGCTTTGTAGGACGATTATGACGACCATAATCTGCTCGTAAAGCGCGAAATGTGGATACGGCAGAATCACTATTTTTATAATAAGATTTAATAATTTTAACGCGTTGGTCGATTGTTAAATGCTCCATATTCTTAAATGGCAGAATGTCAACTAAATAAATGACAGCGTACTTGACGTTTATCTTTGACAGATGTCGGTATACAGATTTCTACTTTATCAACCTCGAATTGGATAACCCGTTAGCTTGTCATGGTGATTTGGCATCAATGACTAAAAAAAACCAGATTAGGCGGACGTCTCCAAAACAACATGGCCGCCACAGGCTGCCCACATCGACCCCCCAAATTGTAACTCCCTTTAATTCCTAAAAATCGTATGAAATTTTCATTTGATATGACATCTATGGGTCAGCATTGGAACTTATTCACCGATAATGGAAAATAAATTTATTGAAGTAAAACGTGGTAAATATTAAATAAAATATCACAAACAGAAAAGAACTTATCTTCTAATTTATTTATTTTAAATTAATTTTAAAAATTAATACATTACCTGAATGTGGCGTTAAATATTTGTGGGCTATAATTCTGCCTATTTTGTCATTTAATCTACCATTAGCACAATGAATGCGAATCAAGATGTTGGAAATCAATAAAAATTAATAAGAAATTCGGTTTTTATTCGATTCGATTTCCAGTCACACCATCCCCTCCCTCCTTTCCCAGACAAACAGGCCTAATTTGTTTGCGATGATGTTTATCTGCACGAAGTGAAATGCAATGCGTTTTCATCTATCTCAGTAAGTTACATTGCAAGGTTATTGTTGTTGTCAATAAGTTATTTAGTTGTTGTTGACATAAATATTTGCTTTAAGCTGTCTTTGAAAATTTATAATAAAATAATCTTTAATTTTTACCACTTAGTTGTTCTATTTGTATTAGTCTGGAAAAATGGGTAACTGAATACAATATTTTTTGTTTATAAGAATTTTAATTAGACTTTTAAAGACACACACAGAAGAATGAACAGTTGTAACAAATGATATTCATTGTGGAGCCATTTCTTTAGTAAATAAATAAAACTTGGAATACGATGATGCGTATAACAGCCGTTGCGAACATAAAAGAAATATTTTGTTTTATATACCCGAAAGTTTTGAGAAAACTTTGTCATTTCCGCATTGCACATTTAAGAGTCCCACAACTGTAATAATTTTAACCATACTGTGGCACCAACATCAGCTTCGAAATTACATGTGTAATAAAAAAATAACCAAAGTGTATAAGAAATATTCGAGCGATGGAGCAAAAGGACTAAATATCGTAAAAAAAATTTAATCCATTATCGTAAACAAATGGTTCAGTCTTACTGATAGTCTTCTAGACAGTACATTGTACAATGAGTAATATTTTGTTTATCAAGTGTATTGTGGTATTATTGTGTATTGTATACAATTTCCAGGACAGTGAATTTCAGTAGATATAAAATATTGTGTTATGACCTATACAGAGCTGTTTAATGTTTGTTTCTATAACTTTATAACGCACATCAAAATAAGTCAACACACATACAGGGTGGGTCATCTGTTAGTCCTTTTTTTATTTGTAATGGAAACTCACATTTTAGGACGAAATGTCAAAGGTGTTTAGTGATAAGGAAAGGTGGTGCTCGGTTTCGCGTACAAGCCTGTATCCGAACATGAAATTTGTCGAAGACTTTTTTCAATAAAAGCGAATCAATGACCCCAATTTCAGCTCGAATTTTAGTTTTAAGTTGTTGAATTGTTTGTGGATGATTAGCATACGCCTTAACTTTCAAATAACTCCAAGGAAAAAACTTTACAATTTTTTGAAATTATGCGATCATCAAATTTTGTTGACAATAAATGGATTGTTGTTGCACAACTTGACGACTCAATTTATTCGATTTGGGCCACAAAAAATCTGTTAACATGTTGCGATAATTTTCCCCATTCACTGTAAGGGCATTTTCTTGTCCGTTTTCAAAGTGTGAATCCAGTATGAAAGTATTTTCTGCACAAATTTCAAGGTAAATGGAATTAAATTTGATAATACTCACATAAAAATAGCATTTTGTAGGACCCAAGTCATAATTTTAATTAATGCAGTCTTGCACAGCATAGTTAACAGCAAATTAAAGCAATTAATCTCGGCCATACTCACATCAAAAATTTCTTGAAAATCTGTCGTAATTTAGAAACGGGTCTATTTGAATATAACCATGAATAACCAACAACCTTATTTTTAAAGTAGTAGTTAACGATCCAAAAAATTTTATTTGCCAAGCAGGGATTTTAACTGTTGAGTGCATCTGGTGCTATTTTTAATTTTTTTTCCAGAAAATCATTAAAACTCTGTCAATCATAATATGCTCGATTTTACTTAAGGAATTAAACTACTTTTTTCGCTACTTAGCTACGTTTGCTGTTGCAGAACCGCATTGTTCCTTTGGTAATTCAACCTTTTTATTGCGTCATAATCTCCGCAATTATTATTTCTAATCCTGAAATTTTGGACTGGAAAGAACGATGTCAAGTAAGTGCTATTTTCTGTTTATTTACGAATTACTGAAAGATTAGACATTTTGTTATTTTTCTATGTAATCCTGCTGTGGTAGGTTCTAAAATAATTAACCGCCTAAACATAAAACATAAAATAATTGTTGATATCAAGCTACAGAGCTTTAGCTTTGCATCCAATTGAATGCAAATATCTCTTCAAAATGGCTGGTTAAAATTGAGGATTTTCTTTTTACACTGTACGTGCGGCTTCATTTGCGAAGCTAAACAATTCGTTATTTTTGTTCTACTACTTTGGCAAACGTTTCCCCAACCTTTTAGCGGAGACTAATCGAGACCACTTAAAGACTTTTTTAATTACCCTTTTTTACCCCCAACGTGGTTTTATATAAGCACCATAAATATTTAATTAACACACTACACGAGGAGCATATTTTCCGAGAATTAATAAATGTTAAATTTATTATCTGGATTTTAGACCTATCATTTATATCAAAGAGTTTTGTCAGAAATAGTTGCATTTCACATAAGGCCTTTACAAGATTTTATACTTGGCTCAAAATGTTAAGCTTCGTAAGTAACTTTAATCATAAAGCGTATTAAATATTTTAATATGCGTGAAATGTTTAGTTCTTGTGATCTTCCACGGAACCAGTTTCTTTAAAATGATCAATAATTTTGACGTCCATGTCGACCAAAATTCTCATAATAAATAATAAATTTAGACAATCAGAATGCGTTGTTGTGTTGTTAGGGAGTCCATGATGATTAATGGCATATATTTGTGACTTTTCACATGTTTTTATTACAGATAACATTAAGTACTAACATTCATCGATTGGAAAAAGAACCAACAGATGACCCACCCTGTACACACAAAATGAAATCTATAAATTATTTTATAGACCAGAAAAAAAAAATTATATGACAGCATTATTCCAATTTGGATTAAATGACAATTTCTTGAGCCGTCTGTTTTTGCAACCAGAAAAAAATTTATTGAAAATTTTTATATTTTATGGGTTTATTTATATGGCTATAGAAGGCTACTAACCAAGCTTATAATTGAGTAAAATAAAATGAAAGCTGTTATTTCGCGCATTGCACACCAAAAACATATTTATTGTTATGCCACAATTATTTTTATGTACTTAGTTTTTATTATTTATATTGTGTGTAACATGAACTTTTATGGTTACAGAACAAACAGTCCATAATATAGTTTTAGTATACGCGCGACATCGAGCTATAAAATCCGATTGTTTTATACCCATATAAAATGTAATATCCTTCGTACACCCAATAAATTGGACTTACTGAAATATTTACTAATTGCACTAAATTAAGTAATATGTAATGGATTAAGTTACTTTTAACTACACACTTTAATTAGTTATATGCGCGTGTATTTATACTTGTGGCACGTTCAAAAACATTGCTAGGTTCTAGGTTAATACCAATCTTTATTTTGCTGGCACTCGCTGCCGTTTATACAATATCGCCCTCCAATGCTGTTACAATAAATATATTTATTTACGAAATGGATATTTTTGTGTACCAAAAAAATGTCATATGAAAACATAATTTTTATTTTTATTACTGTGTAACATAATAGGAAATATATATATTTTTTTTACGTCGTCGTTGTGTATTTTAGCGCATGTAACATGTGCCACAGTATAAAACATATTTTGCTTCTTTTTTTTTTGTTCATCCCGTTTCTTTGACAGTCAGCAGGTTCACTATGTTAAAATATTATATGTTTGAGGGAAAATACCAGCACTCACATTCTTACCAACAACACAAGAGACACATCCTCACAAATGTACATATAAACGTACGTGTATACATATGTCTGTAGTAGCAAAAATAATAAAAAGCGAACCACACAAAATGTGTTGTACTTTTATTTTTCTGGTTGTGGTTTTTCACATAGTATTAATTTTCGAACTGATTTTTTGTATTAAATTACAAAAAAAAAATATCTGTCCACCAACAATTCTATATAATATGCCTAAATGTACATACGAATGAGGACGAGCAAAAAAAAAGTTAACCGAATTTTATTTTTTGACATACCTGCAAATTAAATTTGCGATTTAATTTTTTGTTTTGTAAATTTTTCGGGTTTGCCTTGAAATAACCATAATTGTTAACAAATGTCATATAGGCATTTCACTTTTTATTAAACAAATTTGTAATTTAATTGACAAATTTTTATGATGGCCAATTTTACAGGACTGACAACATAGTCAAATTCAATTATTATACTTGGGTCTGAACATTTATTTTTCTCTAAATCTTTATTCGTTAAATATTTGCAATATTCGGTTGCAAAAGCACAGAAATTTGTTTTGTTATTTGTCTTTCACTAAATCAGTTTTAATTTTGTACCTTTCAAAGATTGCAACTACGGTTTTCAACTACTCTGATTTTTCCTCAGAACCAGAAAGCGTGGGGCGCTTAGCTGTGAGTTATAATGCGACAACATTATCACCATCGACGTCAAGAGCAGCGTTGTGCTGTATTGTCTACACCGCGTAGTTAATTAATATTATACACGTGTAGACAATGTATGTAGAAAATTAAAACAATGGCGTCGACAATGTAGACAATGTCGAAAATTATTATTTCTATTAGCAATTATCAAAATGTTGTTGTTTCTTTGTAATGCAATCCATTTCAAGATGGAGTTCATTCTTTCTTCACATTGAAAAAATTTAACCCAAAGCTTTTATATGGTAATGAGCACATTTATGTTTATGTTACGGTTAAAGTGCGAAATCGTGAAATGTACAAAGTTAATTTTTTTATAAATCGTTCACACGATAAAAAAAAATGTCAGGAGGATTAAATGGTGAAAGAAAATACATTTCCTGTTGTCTAGATAACTCTATAACCTTCCATGGTAATTAACCATACACCACAGAACAATTTTCAATAGATTTGACAACATCAAACAACATGGCTGCTATAACCTAACAAATTTTAAGCGTCCCTATTGAAAGACCCTTTACAATGTTCAACATCATTACCACGCAACAAAATGGTAAATTTTGAGGCAAAGAATGACCTTACGAGTACCAGTTCCTCGGGTTCCTTATAAATGTCAAAATATGACCGAAGGCTCACTTGATATTTTAAACAATATTTTTCCGTTTATCTCCAATTTAGGAGCATAGGGAATCTACTGGGCTGGACCATCAAACTTTGTTGGGTTCTATTGCTTCGATTTTCAACCACGACTTTCCGAGTTGTTTCCCTTCTGCTACCATCGTTCGTTTCCGTGTTAGAGCTGGTCGTTCGATTTCCGTTCTCTCTTATGGGTTCCATTTCAGAGACAAGCTTGTCATTTAATTCTGTGACTTCCTTAATGTGGGCAATCCATCACCAAGATCTCAACATTTGTTATTTTGTTGGACCAGAAACACCTCAGTATTCTCTTAACGCATTTATTTACTTATTTGTATACTATTACATTGGTGTGTTTAGCCTCATCGTCTGGTTTTCCTGACGATTATTTATTTTGGGGCCAATTCCCTGTGCTAGATCTCAGTTTGTGCAGTGGAAAAATAAAAAATAAAAATAAATTTTGGAAGAATTTTCTAAAAGAGGATGACCATTATATCCTTATGGTTATGTTCAAGAGGGATATATATCCTGCCAATTTATACATTCTCTTAGGTCACCTTTCCTGAGAATCGTTATTATTTGCACAAATAACATTATTTTTGATTATTGCACACAAATTGATTGATGTAGTACGCGCATCGTTTGCGTCTGAATTCTTGGTTCTCGATCCGACTGTGTTGGTAGCTGTTCCGATGTAGGTTTCTTGAGATTTGTTTCCACTGTTGCTCTACATTGATAGATGCTTCTTCAATGGTTTCGCAGAATGTGTCTCTTGTGGTCGCAGAATGTGTCTTTTATGGATTAGTACAACTTGAGGTGACCGCATAACAGCATAACAGAAAATCGTAAAATAGGAATGCATACCAGTATTCCTCGTCCAGCAGTATATATTATGCCCTTTCCAGGAGCCCAATTAGGAAAATAAATCTGACAGAATGACTCTATTTAAAACTAAAACGGCGAAATATCCGCTACATTGGATATAGAGCCAGTGAAATAAAAAAAAATTAAAAAAAAATATAACCACTCATGTGTTTTCCCGTTTCTGGTATTCGACAAAGGACCCGGAAAATTCGTGTGAGTCACGCCAGAAATCCCACGATTTTCTTGTAAAATTTGTGCATAATGTATTTTGGGAGATAGTGACGTAATTACCACACAAGAAATCCAAATGTTTTGCTTTAGTTTAATTGTGCAAAACTGTGCATGTCAAAATCAAATTAGTTCTCCTCCTAATGGTAAGGATTTTTCTTAGAACGGCATTATCTGCCCATTTACATGCGCTATGCACAAAATCTGTTAAAGTAGGTCAACTATATGTAAGAAAAAGTCGTAGTTTTCTAGTCGCAATGTTTAGACTAAATGTATATGGCCTAATAAGACCACGTATGTGAAGTTGGCCTGAAAACCATACCGAAAAAAGCTTTTTAATAAAAATTTTTGCGTCCTCGCTTAATTAAGAACGCCTTTCAAATGCCCGAAAAATAATGCAAAATAACAGAAAATGGAAAAAATGGAAATGGTGAAATCCATCCCGAAAAAAAATATATATAAAGTTTTTCTCAGGATCTCAGAAGTTTGATCTTGTAATTTTCAAACTAAGTATGTGGTAGATCAATAAAAATTCAATATTGCTATATAAACTCCAAATAAGAAAAAACTTTCATGTTTTTCCATGTGTATCTCTGATCACAGAGGTTTACATATATTACGGGATATGTTATTTGCTTGGCAAGGCCATCAACAATACACACCCGGAAGGCCATTACCATACAATGGGGATGTGTATTGTTGATGGCCTTGCCCATGCCTTGAGCAAATAACATATCCTGTTGTATCTGTACGGTACACATGATCAAACATGGCCGTTTCATACTTCACACAGTGAAAATCATTGGATAGCAAATGGCTGGTATATGACCCTTATCACCATCGTACGGTAATGGCCTTCCGGGTGTGTATTGTCGATGGCTTTGCCAAGCAAAAAACATATCTCGTTATATCTGTAAACCTCTGTGAACAGAGGAGATACACATGGTCAAACATTTTCATACATCACATCTTTTTGGTAAACAAAATTTTGGAATAATTCATTTGGTGTATTTCAAAACTTTAAGTTTTAAATATAAGGTTGAATTAAGGGTGTTCTATTCCAATTCTGGCTGATATGAAGTATGTCACCAGTGAGTCCCTGGCCTTATCAGGTTAAATACATCTAGTCTAAATATTGTGACCAGAAAACTACGACTTTTTCTTACATAGTTGATTTACTTGAACAGAGTTTGTGCAAAACGCATTTAAATGGGCAGATAAAGCCGTTCTAGGAAAAATTCTCTGTGATAATCACCGTCAGCGATCCCACATTGTCTCCCAAATTACATTATACACAAATTTTAGCGTTAGACGCACAAAATTGCACAATCAAATACTACTCGACAAAATGAGAAAACCGTGGGATTACCAAAATGGTATATATGGCCGTGACTCACACGAAAATTCACATATTGTAATACTAAAATCCAAAATTTCCATTGAAAAATTCTTCACAAAACGACTCAGAAAAATATCTCATTTTTATTCGCTGATTTTGTAAAAATTTGCATGTAAGAATATTATGTTAGACAGAGTCTTCTAATAAGAATTTTTTTCCAATTGACTATATAGTAGCTATTCCAAAAGTTCCGTTACTCAGTTTTTAACAACTTAACAGTAAAAGTTTGACCATTTAGGAAAATGAATTGAATTTCGCTTCAATATATATAGTATTAAAGTAATTAAAATCCATTTCGAAAATGGTACATCGCCCATCTGATTATTGGTAGATCGCCCATCTCAGACTGCTATTAAAAATTTAGTGCAAAAGTTCACTGGTTCAGTAGCAAACATACCAACAGTAAAGCATTCTCGTTCAGACCATTCAATATCATCATTTGTCGGGGGCATCATTATTAATCGCATTATTCGAAAAATGAAGCAGGTACGGTACTACACGTCATACAGCCAATAAAATAATCAGTTATTTGAGGAACAGATTTAAATGATGCTTAATTTCGCTGGCCACTAATCGAAAATTATAAGATAATTTCTGCGAGGCTATGTGAATGATAAGCTTTATGAGAATAACCCACAATCAATCGAAAGTCTTAAAATCAATATCAAATGTAATTCGTGAAATAGAACCCCAGTTATGTAGAAATGTGAGCGAAAATTTAGACCAAAGGATCAATTTCTGCAAACTTGCTCGTGGTACATTTGCCACTGTGGTACAGGACATATATTTTTAACAAAACGTGTCTAATTTTGAATTAAAAAAAAGGTTTTTTAGAAGACCATAGTATTATTAGTGGACCCGGTAGGCAGACGTTGTTTTGCCACAGATATTGCTAGCAAAATATAGTTTTTTTTAAGTAAAACCCTTTATTCGGTATAATTGAAATACCTCAAGTAGATAAATGTAATTAGATAACGAAAAGAATATTAAGAAAAGTGGGTTTCTTAAACCTACCTAAATAATGAATGTTGTTGATCTCTGAAATTTAACCTAAGTAATAATTAATGTTGAAATGAATTTATATCCATGCTAATGTGTGTACAATAATTTTGGTTATTGCATCTTCTGGTGTATAAATGTACAGGTTTGACGTGAGAAATATGGATTTTTCAGATTCAGTTCACATATGGCTAATATTTGGAGTAGCGCCCTATTTATGGGCATTGCAAATGATAAACGAAAACGAAATGATTGTTGAATCAATTTTCAAGCGCAGATTATGTTGTGGAATCCAGGCAAATCGAGTGAATTTAAGAATACAGTGGGGTAATTGACAGCTTCGTTAACATCTGCAAGAACGATTTGAGGGCATGGTTACAGAGATCGTGTGGTAGACTTCCTCCTTTAAAATCATTCTAAATCGCAGGTCTGTGCTAATAAATCACAAACAATTGGCGCGGTGGTTGTTTGAACGACGTTATGTTTCATACATCTTTCAAATAAAAAAAAAATTAGTGGATATTTCACACACAAATTGTTTTGTTTACAATTAAAACTCGGGCACCTGTAATGAAAAACTTTTTACAATGGCTGCGGCTCGTTCAGTAGTTGGCAAAGAGTTGTGATTAAAAGATGATATGATATAAACAAGTTCTTTAGACGTTCCAAATCAATGCAATAATTTGTCCAGGCAGACGATATTGAATAGAAAGTCACTAGCCCCAATCAACTTTGTTTCGTTAATAGATTATTTACCCTAAACTAATTCCATTAGTATAGGCCCGAAAAACAACATTTTGACAATGCTATGAAATAATTTGATTCTAATTCTCAATAACCAGGGAAAGCCAGAATAGTGCCCGTAGTCTCATTTTCACAATAACAATAAACAATTTTTTTTAAACCAATGATGACGTTTTTATGTAAGTATATTTTTCTTAGTCTTTTTGTGACCAATTTTTTAGCTGGAAATTTGCAGTGGCTTATCAATTTTCAGATAAAAGTTTTGATTACCTCGTGAGGTTTCAACTTTAGGCAAAATAGGTAGAGATAAGTTAGAACTTTATACTAGATCGACTCAAAGAAGATGTGATTCATTAGAATCAACATGAAAATGGTTGCCAGTTTAGTTGATTCCATTAGTTATGGAAGAACAGAGTAGCTTTAATGTAACATCGGAAACAAACACGGAAATTTGATTGATCTGTGACGGTAAAATACTAAAGGAGAAACGAAGGAAAAACGAAGAAATGGAAGAAACTTTTCCCAGTACCCAAATAGTATGCCAAATATCAATGAAAGTAGTTCAGAAGATAACAACAACCGAGCAAAACTCCATTAAAAACAGAAACCTGCTACAAGAACCATTTCGGGTAGATGGTCGTTTTCATCAATATGTGTAATCAGACATATTGACATTATCATACATGTTCGTTTGAAAGTGCTCCATGAACAATGGTACAAAGTCCAAGTAAGCTGGAGGTGACAAAAGTGGCATACAACGACCTATTAAAGAAAGCTCGTTTAATATTAAATGTCGAAGACGACTTTTCCGCACTCCAGGGAAGAGTTACAACCCCATGATATCGTCAATTATGATAAATACTTAAATTGCTTTCCCTGGAAAGTGCTAACCGTGCAAAATATCTTATTCAATAGAATCAATAGAATGGGATCAATTGCACAACAACGTGACCCAGGAGTTGTAAAATGTTGAATGATGGTTTATCAAATTAAAAAAAAAATAAACTAACTATTGAAAAATGGGTTTCAAACATGTGATAAGTCTAGTATTGTAGTACGCCGTAATACAGTACCAGAGATAGCAAATAAATGACTATCTAGCTCAGAGTGATTTCCGTTACCGAAATATTAAAATAATTATTTTTGCTCTAGCTGTTTTGGAAATAGAAAGACCACAGGCAGAGAAACAGTGAAATTTGAGATTGGGAAATGAATTGGGAATAATAGGATATACTGTGACATTTTGAACAAAAGATTTTAACTGTCTAGAAAAATTGTGTATCACGTCACGTCATTAGAGTGTTCTTTTTGGATCAGCTCTCAGCCACAGCGAAAAAGTGGTAAGATTTGTTTGCTCCATAGACCTTTATTTGTGAAAGGGTCGCTTACTACGATATTGGCTTGAACATGTTGTTCTACATACTATATGACCGGTGCCGAAAAGTTATATCATCAAAGAAAAACCTTACTCTTACATTTAGGCGCTACGAGGTAGACGTGAGTAGCAAAAAATTGTTTAATTTCGGTGCAATTGCAAAAGTCATCATAATTCTCCGTAATGAGAAAGGCGGCATTAAGAAGAAAAAACTGTCGAATTCTTTGATATAAATATAAAACTAACTAAATAGTTTAGAAATATGCTGAATATGACAAGGTATTAGCATACCTTGCTAAAAAATTCCTACAGCTACAAGTTCCACCGAAAGAACAAATCCACGATAACCAAATAATTTTTGATCTATTCTGGATTCCTGATCCTATTAAGTTAATTTCTTTTACGGGAATGAAAAGCAGAATAAATCGTGGTTAAAACAGTGGACAAAATGTTATGTATGTTCGAAGGATTGGTTTCAAAACAACAACTGAGTGCATGCTGTTAAAAATAGGATGGAGGGAAAGCTAAAGTTATTCTATGCCTCGCAGGCTATTCTGGGTCATTTTTAGCTAAGCCCCAACATTAGTCCATTGTTACTACAACAAGACCAGAGAAATTGTCCAGAATAGTAATACTCTAGCGAAACAAAATTAAACTTATAGCAGAAGACGGATGCGCTCTCGGCATTCATCTGAGGTATGAGATAGTCCTAGTTTGGGTCCCAAGAGCTTCATATTTTCAATTTAAATTCAGCAGTCAAAACTCAACCAATTCCAAACGAAGACAAAAAATTTCAATACGGTTAAGAGATCAAACGGTTCAGCTGCCATGCTAATGATAATAGACGATTACTTAAAAAGTTAAAGGCTCCTTTGAAAGCTGTCAGTTTCCTACTACAAAATTTTTTTTTTCCTAACAAAATTTATCGAGAAATACATTCGAAATATGTAATCTACTATTTCAGCACTTGTACAGCACTAGTAATTATAATATTTTAAGCTTAAAGATAAAACTCGACTTAAGCATTATTTTAGGCTAATTAAACTCCTTTTAAATTCATCTATGTGTATCGTCTTTATAAAATGGTAATTTTTTATCAAGATTATTTTATTTTCTCTACTTTGTATGTATCCTAAAAACATTAAGATGACAATGAAAATGGGTTGCAAAAATGATAAAACAAAGAAAAAAAATTTAATTAATACTAACGCAAGTATTTATTTTTTCGGGTTCATTTTATATTAACTATGTATGTCGGGCCCAAAACTAATATTGAATATGAATATACACCATGCAGAGAGATCAAAAAGTCTAGATAACTAATAGAAACCGAAAACCCAGATCTCTGCCTACGCATACACGTCATGTAAAACAGTAAAAAATAATAATTGAGATACAAATAACCTTATCACCGCACCAATATATAATATACAAGGGAGATGTCATATACGTTTGTATGAACGATATAGATACAGAACATTTATTCCAGTGATACTAATCGTAATTTCTTCGAATAAAATTCAAGTTGACAGTCTCGCAACCCAATATTAAATTATTTCCAAATTTATCTCGCAAGAATTCTATTTCGTGTGCGACATGATAAGAATTATAGGAGACAATCTTGATAGCATGAAAAAATGTACAGTAGCCTACACATTTATGTGCTTTCTGTATATTAAACCACTATAATTACATAACTGGAAACGGTCTCTGCACACTCCACACACTCCACAAAAAATATAAAAATTTGTATATTGCCAATAATATGTATCCGAAACGGTATAATTTATGTAAAAAAATATTTTTTGGATAAATTTATGATAAAAACAAACTATTTTTCCAAAGAAAAATAATATTTTCCAAAAGACTTATGTACAGAAATACTAAAACACACACACTCGAAAATATACTTAAATTTATATTGGTTATATGGTATGGTGCGATATCTAAAATTAGCTTTACATAAAACGTTTGCAAAATGGTTTAAATACCAATTTTAGAACGAATTTGTGTATCACTTCCTGGCACTAGCAACAATCAAAATAACTATTTCCGTTAAATAACTTGTCATTTCGTTTCCGTATGGCGAATAACGAAAGCTCTAATATTTTTTGTGCTTTTACTATTTCTAAATTCTATTATTTAACTATTCTGTCCCATAAGGACAATATTTTCCCAATTTTATTTTTTTGCGATATGTTCCGATAATATATACGAAAACTGTAATAATAATAACAATATGAAGAAAGTATAATCACTTTTAATCTGTGAAAATAGAATTTGAAAGCTTTCGCAAATTGAATTTCGTGTTATTTTACATTAACGGGATGAGATGATGCTTTTTTTTGCTTCGATCAAGCAAAACTATTACTATGTGATTATGTACTCGTTCATTGATTCTGAATGTGACTTTTTATTGCTACAATGAACTTTTCGTACGACATGGTTTATAGTGTCAATCGTAGCACTAAAACAAATTATGTCATACTACCTGTCCACTAGACATTTTATTGAAGCTAAAAGCTAAATTTATTATCATTACACACAGAAATATTTCACTTGGAAGGAACTACATTTTTTTTCAAATCGAACCGTTTACAATATTAGTTTATTATTCCAACTTTTAAGCAAGCATAACAAATTTTCGCTGTTGAAATTTTATAGGCTATATACTACCAGATATTTCCCCCCATTATAATAGGTATGCTTTTTAAAATTATCTGGCATATAACTATGTTTACTTAAATAAAAGCTTTAAAATGTATGTCCTCGTTTAAACAAATCAAGTCTCTGGGCTGTATCCCAGACGGGTTGACGCGAGTGAACTTTTTACTAAATTTTACTAAGTGTCACATGCTATTCAATTGCAAATATTCAGGGGCAAATATTTAATATCTTTTCAAATATGAAATACATTTTAATTTATTTTATCAAGACGAATTATGTAAATTTATTTATTTAGAATTAAGAATTAATTGACCTTAATTTATTTATTAACAAACATGCCTTTGATAAAAAAAAGAAAATTACACAAAATAACCATCCAACCAACCAATAGACAACAGTAATACTGTAACTGTAAAAAATGTCAAGACAATCCCTTCAGGTTTACTACCCCTACGCTCTAACTAACTGAAAATAGCAATTATTTATTAAGTTTCATCGTTAAAGCATTGAAGAATACTAAAGGTATTTCCGCCAAATTATCATCGGTCCCGCACAATTTTTACGTTAGCTTATTGGTAATACTGTAACTGTAAAAAATATAAAAACAATCCCTTGAGGTTTACTACCCCTACGCTCTAACTAACTGAAAATAGCGATTATTTATTAAGTTTCATCGTTAAAGCATTGAAGAATACTAAAGGTATTTCCGCCAAATTATCATCGGTCCCGCACTATTTTTACGATAGATTAAAAGTAATACTGTAAGTGTAAATAACTTCAAGATACTCCCTTGAGGTTTACTACCCCTACGCTCTAACTAACTGAAAATAGCGATTATTTATTAAGTTTGATCGTCAATACATTGAAGAATACTAAAGGTAGTTCCGCCAAATTACCATCGGTCTCACACTATTTTTACGTTAGTTTATTAGTAATACTGTAACTGTAAAAAATGTAAAAATAATCCCTTGAGGTTTACTACCCCTACGCTCTAAATAACTGAAAATAGCGATTATTTATTAAGTTTCATCGTCAATACATTGAAGAATACCATAATTAGTTCCGCCAAATTACCATCGGTCTCACACCATTTTTACGTTAGTTTATTGGTAATACTGTAACTGTAAAAAATGTAAAAACAATCCCTTGAGGTTTACTACCCCTACGCTATAAATAACTAGTGGTAGTAAACCTCAAGGGATTGTCTTGAAATTGTTTACACTTACAGTATTACTAATAAGCTAACGTAAAAATAGTGTGAGACCGATGGTAGTTTGGCGGAACTACCTTAAGTATTCTTCAATGTATTGACGATCAAACTTAATAAATAATCGCTATTTTCAGTTATTTAGAGCGTAGGGGTAGTAAACTTCAAGGGATTGTCTTGAAATTGTTTACACTTACAGTATTACTAATAAGCTAACGTAAATATAGTGTGAGACCGATGGTAATTTGGCGGAACTACCTTAAGTATTCTTCAATGTATTGACGACGATTAAGTTTAATAAATAATCGCAATTTTCAGTTATTTATAGCGTAGGGGTAGTAAACCTTAAGGGATTTTCTTGAAATTGTTTACACTTACAGTATTACTAATAAGCTAGCGTAAAAATAGTGTGAGACCGATGGTAATTTGGCGGAACTACCTTAAGTATTCTTCAATGTATTGACGATGAAACTTAATAAATAATCGCTATTTTCAGTTATTTAGAACGTAGGGGTAGTAAACCTCAATGGATTGTCTTGACATTTTTTACAGTTACAGTATTACCAATAAGCTAACGTAAAAATAGTGCGAGACCGATGGTAATTTGGCGGAAATACCTTTAGTATTCTTCAATGCTTTAACGATGAAACTTAATAATAATCGCTATTTTAAGTTAGTTAGAGCGTAGGGGTAGTAAACCTCAAGGGATTGTCTTGAAATTTTTTACAGTTACAGTATTACTAATTTGCTAACATACTGTGTGGCAGATGGTAATTTAGCCTAGTTGTTTGTTCTTTTAACACAACTATATGTTTGGTAATAAATAAATTGCGGTCAAACGGTTTTAAATCTAAACTTAAACATTAATATATTATGTTAAATAACTAAATTCTTTACAATAATTAACTACTTATTTAATACATTTTTACATCAATACATAATAAATTAAAATATATTTGGTACTATAAAAGATGTAAAATATTTGCCCCTGAATATATGCAAATGAATAGCAAGCGGTATTTAGTAAGATTTAGTAAAAAGTTCAATCTCGTATATAGTGCGATGAAGTGTTTACTAAAATAAAACTAAATGATTTTAGTAAAATTTAGTATAAACTTCAATACCATACGGGTTGTCGCATCGTAATGAAACTTTATACTTCTTCGTTCTTTCTACTAATTCGGATATTCAAGTGGTTTTTGGTCGAAATCGGTCTACCAAAAGTGAGAGTTTCTTTAGGAGCTTTTCGTTTTTATTTGCAAATATTTTGAAAACTATATCAAATAAGAGAAAATCAACAACATCGATCCAGGGCGCATATTCTTCAAATTCAATGGAATAATATCGTCGGCGACTTTCTGTCAAAATACGTCATCCCAATCAAAAATTTAATTTATTGCATTCTTCAAATTCGTAAACGAAAATTTTCGATTAAAAAGTACCGAAAGTGGTCTACTGGTATAATATCGGTGAGTTTCATATTCGCATACGTTTATCTGTGAAAAAATTGTTTTGTAAAACTAATTCATTGAGTCATAAGATAGTGTTAATAGCGTTTGTGATTAAAATTAAAAACATTCAAATGGAATCTAAAATGCAAAGATTGGGACATATCAAAGCAATAAAAGGAAGCTTTAATAGATTTTATCGAGGCTAATCCCGATTTAGTCAAACAAAAGCAAAATAATAGTTTGGCTTACAAACAAAGCGCTAAATTATGGGAAAATTAAACTTTTGTAAAGTTGGAGAAAAGTAATACCAACAACGGCTTAAACCCACAATGCAATACTAACAATAATTTTTTTAAGTGTCTGCAGGATATTAAAACCGATGCAAAGTTAAAGCTAAGCGCCATAAAAAAATATATGAGTGGTACAGGTAGAGGTGGTCCAACCACAATTATTTTGACGGATCTAGAAACAAGAGTTTATCATTTAATAGACGATGTCAGTATTTCTGGTCAAAGAGACGTGACAGAGGCTTCAGTTAATATTATATAACAGCTTACTCGTATTTGCAATATTTCCCGTAAATTATTTTTCACAAAATCTATCACACACAGTAATAGCGAAAATATTGTGTATGTTGACAATATAACCACGGTTATAAATATTCCATCTAATTGTAACTCCACGCCTACCGTAAAAAGCAATAATCCTCAAAATATGCCATCAACATCCATCTCTAGTAATAATCCGATAGAACTTGAAATTGTAAAAACACAACAAATTTAATTGTAATCAAAAATGTTGTTTTATTCGAAAGATCAATACATGGCATTAATATTTGAAAATGATTTCGGGCATAAGGACACCGCGGCTGTTCCTGACGAAACGCATTCTGGGCGTCCAATTTTGGTCGTATATCACGAATAACACGAACAATGCTGGCCTGCAAGGCGTAAATTGTTGCTGGTTTATCAGCATAAACCAGTGACTTCACGTAGCCCAACAGGAAATAATCGAGAGAGGTCTAATTGCATGACCTTGGAGATCAACTGACAGGACCATTTCACGAAATCAACTTATCGCCAAATTCTCATTTTAATAAGTCGATGGTTGCGGTCACCATACGCCACGTAGCGCCATCCTGTTGAAACCACATCTCGTCCGGATCAATGTCATCCAGATTTAAAAAAATCATTGATCATGGTGCAGTTGCGATCTCCATTGGCCGTAACGCGATTCGCGACCTCATTTTTGAAGAAATAAGGTCCGATGATGCATGTAAACCGCATTAAACTGTGTATTTTTCTGAATTTAATGGAGTCTGTATTGTCTCTTGTGGATTGGTGTCACTCCATATGTGCCAATTTTGTTTATTAACAAACCCGTTAAGCCAAAAATGAGCCTCATCGCTGAACACAATTTGACGATAAAACAACGGGTCATTTACCAACTGCTCTAGAGCCCAATCGGCGAACGATGCTCATAATGGTATCGTAGCTTCGATTACTGCACCAGCAGGGTATAGGCCAAGATCTTTGCGCAAAATTTCACGTGTAGTGGACGGTGAGAGCCCCAATTCCTGCGAACGACTACGAATCGATAAATTTGAATCTTCTTCCACACTTTCGTTTACTTCGGCGATATTGTCTTCAGTACACACATTCCTTCGACGTGTTGGTGTTATTGCATCCTCTAGAGAGTATGTGGTACGAAATCTATCCACAGTTCGATGAACAGCTTGCTCAGATGGACGATTATATGCGCCATAACAATCAGGAAGACGTCTATAAGTTGCGCGAATCGACGAGTGATTTTCAATGTAAATTTTAATAATTACGTAGCGTTGTTCAAGCGTGCGTCTATTCAGGATGATCTGCCAGAGTAAATTTTCATAAAAATTTAATTTTTTGTTTTATTTTTTACAATTCCAAGTTCTATCAGGCTTAAAAAACACCCGTTATTTACAAGCTCTTATTCTTATTAATGGGGGCTTTGAGTTATTTACCCGGACTTTGCATAAAATGCATATTGTGTGAAATCTGTTAATAATACTTACATGAATTTGTGCTTTAATATTTTATGGCGTTACTACGTTAAGAAGTGTTTGTTCATTGAAGTACCGTGTCTATAAAGCTCTAATTTTTTTTTTCAAACAGTTTAATTTCAAATTCGTATTCTGTTGTTAATACTTCCCTAACACCATCCAAAATAACAGATTTGGCAGTCATTAACATGAAGAAGCGTTGAAGCTAAAGTAACCGAAACCAGCGGAAATGGTCCCTCTAAAAAAAGGAAGGAATTAGTTATTATTCACAGTTGATTGTAATGTTGCTTACCTTTTCTTCTACTGTTAAAGCACTAGTTCGTGAGCAATCTACCATATGAGACTCTAATGTGGCGAATAATTCTTCGGCCATATTTTTGTTTATTCGAAACAGTTCGACAAATTTTTTTTCAAAAAGTGCAAAACAATTTTGAGATTCTCTTTTAAACCTATTTATTGCGAACTCTTCCGCCTGTTCCAAAGCCGAGTGGGATAAAATAATCCCTAATTCATCTAAACCAGCCATTTTTGTAATTTAATTTACGATTTTAATAAATGATTTGATTACAAAAAAGACAAGAATAAAATCTTTAATGATTTAGCAGCACTATTTTTTTTTTTTTTTATTTATTAGGCACTAGCTCCAAAAATTTGGTGCCATATGGCCCGTTTCAAAATTTACAATTTTTAATTGTATACATTTTTTACCATAATACTAACAATTTAATTTTAATTTCTTGTCATTCACCTAGCACACATCGATCCCCTTTCACACTTCAATCTGATTTGTTCTAATAAATTCATACATATTCTTATATACGTTCATTCACATTCGTAATAATTCAGTCAAACTACTTGCACTCAATAGAACATCGAACATTTGTCTGCTCTGGTTAAATGCAGAACATTTCAGATTCAAATGTTCGATGTCCTCCACAACTAAACAGCTTTCACATAATTCACACACAGCCAAATTGCGTTTCTTCAAACATTCTTTCCAATTTCCATGATTCAATCTCACTCGTTCCATAGTTCGTAACATTCTAGTATCTCCTTTGAGCACCTTAAAGAACGGTTGCCTCAAAGGAGACCTAACCAACTCAAAGTACTTCTTACCTTTCACCTGACATTTTTCAACAAACTCTCTCTCCCATTTTCTCCACAGATTCATCTGAAACATAAAAATCAAAAATTTATTGACAAACAAAACTTTTTTGACCTATACATATAATCATTACACGATGAGAAGTTGGTTGTGATAAGAGTGGTGTATAAAATATTCGTTTAGTTTCAAGAATTTGACAGAATCGATTTTTTTCAGCGCGTTTTTAATCGAAAAAACTCGTAAACTATATTTTTCGATTCAATTTCAAGAATATACACTTACCACAATTTTTCAAAATTTAAGCGGAAATGAAGTTTTTTGACAAAACGAATTGTTTTCTTTCTGTTTGGTGAATATAATTTTAAAGTGCGTTCTAGCTTTAGAACAATTTATGTGGCAGCGAGAACCTTTTTCGGCCAATTAATATTGGTTTTTTAGTAGAAATAATTTTTTTATACACAAGTAAATACGTAGATATATACATGGCACTTTTTTGTTCTAAGTCGAGTTTGCTTGGCCACCATTTTGTTTTTAATGACATTTGTCAGTTCGCATGTGATAGTCATAGAGAGTGGTCAATAACAATTTAATATAGAAAATTTAACGCCCCAACACCGTGTTGAAATTATTAAAACATTTTGTTTTTGGCAGAAAACCATTTTTGGCAGAGAAAACGTTATGAGCGACAATACACATTTAAAATGGACTGGCTTTATTAGTAAATAGAAAAAACCAATATGAAGATTTTACTACAATACCGGTCTAGATTCAAAATCATTCAAAAATTCGACCTTGTACAACCCAGATTGATTAATTAATCGGAATTAAGCTTCAAACTTAAGTTTTGTTTTATAAATTGGGAGATATCAGTGACTTTTTGGCTGAAATCGACCCACCGAAAGCGTCAGCTGCTATACGAACTTTTTCGATTTAAATTTTTGTTTTTGAAAGTATATCATTTATGTGAAAAACAATTTTAAACTTTTCTAAATCAGTTTAAACATGTAAGTCAAACATGTATTACGATTTTTGACAAAACCCCGTTTTTCAACAAAAATTCGGTCTTTGTGCAGCCCAGATGGATTGATTGATTTGATTGAAACTTCATAACCTTAGCATTTTCTACATATTGGAAGATCCCAGTGTTTTTTGGTTGAATTCGGTCCACCGGAAGTGATTATAGGTGATAGGTAGTTTTTAATTTTTTCGAACAAAATCAATTCGAGTTTTAATAAAAAAAATTACTTCCAAAACATTCGGGATTTCTCAGGTCAACGAATTACCTTTACGACGAATTTACATATATCTCGAACACAAAGTTAATTCTTATAAAGCGAAAAATAACACTTTCGGAATTTTAGATAAAAACTATCTTGTTATTCTCAAAAATCATTGTTCACTTTCTAGCATCTTTGAGAAACCGACCAAAAGCAACAATTGTTGAAAATATGATCTTTAAGTTTATTTGAATTTTTTAATTATTTGGAGTTTTTAAAACTGTTATACTTTTCTAGGTCATTACAAAAATTGAAAAATCCTCCTAATGGGATGATTCCACTTCCTATACTGATTTCCACCACATTTTGCAGGGATCTTTCGTTTTATGGAAGGAGCTTTAAAGAAATTCTATTTCATGCAAAATATACAGCAAATCATTCAGCCTAGACTGTAGAGATTACAAATTTTGATGAAATTAAGCTTTTATTAAGGTAAAATTTAACAAAATGATGTGCAATAATTTTGTATGAACTTTAATTTACAATTTATTTGATTTTAATCGTGATTTCGTAAATTTTGCCACTTTCGGTGAACTAAAAATGAAGAGGAGAAATTCACCCCGATCATAATAACTGTTTGGACTCTAGAAAGGGCACAGATATTTAGCATACACATCATTACAGACACAACCCACCTAGACACCCCCAAGACACGTAAACCCACCTTTTCACCGTAGTGTGTAGCGAAAGGTAAATCTGCAAAAATCTCGGGCCCGATTTAACTATACGCAAAATAAAGTAAAACAGTTTCAAAAATAGTCATTTTCCCTTAAATTTAGCACAATTAATTTAAACGCGTTTAGTTTATAATGATTTTTCTAATTACTTGTATACTTTTAAAAATATTTGAAAAACAAAACGACAAGTCCTAAGAAAGTTTCTATTTCCGGTGAACCGATTACGGCTAAAGTTCAAAGGGATCTTCCAAATTATGGCACAAGATATTAATTATGGATATTAATTTTTTGTCATTCCTTCTGAGCCGTAAAGAGGACATCAAGATTTTGTCCGCACGACACCATACACAGCCGTACACATACAAAAGAAGATTTTCCGAAATCCACTTCTTCGGACTTCGACGATATATCTCGATGTCAAAACTTTTCATAATTTCTATAATTTATTTTACTACGTAAAATAAAGTGGAAATTCTACTTTAAGGTTCTAATTGGTATTGATGGTTTGGGTTTCTTTGCTAATTGTCTGTCTCTAATGAAAATTTTCCAAATTCACGCAAATTGTATTACAGCATCTAGTAATAGATAAGTTGGACAGTAATTGAACCATTTTAAAGAAACTCATATCAATGAAGATTAGAAAGCGGCACTTCTGAAAATCGACCACATCAAAAAATCGGTTACCACAAAACTTATTTTCCAGTTAGAATAGCTCGTCAGATATTTGGAAAATTATCTGGTGACGCTTCTACTCGTACATGGACAGGAACCAAAATCCACATCGCATATCCAAAGTTACTTCTCTCTAGTATGCCAGAGGATGAAACATTTACCAAATTTCAGCATGTTTTAAAGTCTAGCAGCAGTCTAGAAACCTGAACACCAAACCCGAGTTGGTTTTAATTGGATAACAGATAGAAATGCTCTTTTGCATGGTTGTTTAAGGATCATATTCCTGTATATCATAACATATCATTTTGAAAAATAAACTATTTACAAGAAAAGTGATTGAAATTAAAAGGTTTTACATTAATTTTGTAGCAATACATTTCCATGCCACTTTTTCAAAATTTAAGCGGAAAGGCCGTGTCTTACAAAAAACTGTAACTGAAACAAAAAATCGTTTCTATGCAGTCCACTCGGATTGATTTATCGTGATGGAACTCCATACTAAAGCGTTTACCATAAAATTAAAGATCTTAAAGAGTTTTGGTTTAATCAAACCGCTGGAAGTCAACATAAAAATGACTTTTTCTTCCATAAAAGATTTTAATTTTTTGAAAATATTTTGAAGCGTAGATCATTTAATAGAAAAACGAGCGGAAATTTGAACAGAAATAATTTTTTTTAACAAAAAAATGATTTCAGCAAAAATTCGGCTTTTCCACAACTTCTTTATGGATTGATTGATCATAAAATTTTATCATAAATTGGAAGATCGCAGTGATTTTTGAACGATATCGGTCCACTGAAGTGGCAGCTTTCGTAGGAGCTTTTTCATTGTTTGCAAAAAACGAAAGAAAGAAACTTTAAACAAAATTAGTTCAAATCATTTTTTCAATTTTAGCGTAAATAATTAGTTTTGATGGAAAATCTTTATTTTACTAACATTCGACGTCTCTACAGTCCATGCGAATTCACTTTTCAGAAAAAAAATTATTTATTAATAAAATTAATTTTAATTTTATTAATTTTTTTATCCCATGTTTGCGAAATTGGGTGAAAATCTATGTACCGGAAGTGGCAGCTTGACTGGAAGTTTATTTTAGATTTTTGCAAAGATGTTGAAAGATTTGTTGAAAGGTTGCTCCTCTGGAATTTAAGCAGGACTGGGTTTTTCATTATACAAGACAGTTTTACCAAAAGTCGGGTTAGTTAATCTAAATCTATGGATACATACATCCCTCCATTTTTTAATTGATTGCAATAAAATTCGGCTTGTCAAATGGAAGTGTTACTCATTTTACGTACTTTTACGAAGTAAAATAAAATATATTAATCACGAAAATTTGCAATTTCGATATTTTTGCTGATTTATTTTTCGCTATATTACCGAAGTCAAGAAAAGCGGCCTTTAAAAAATCTCTGTGTTGTGTTGGGTTCCGTGCGGACTAAATATCTGTGTCTTCTACTGTGTCTGAAACTTCATACTTAAGCTTTTCCCATTAATTCGAATATCCCAGTGACTTTTGGTCGAGATCAGTCCACCGGATGTCAAACCTTCCATAGAAGTTTTTTTTTCATTATTTGTAACTATTTAAACTAAACTAGTTACTATTTTGGTTTACTCATGTAACTAAAAAAATCCTAATTAAATTTGCAACAATATCGTTTCAAATCATTTTTCAAATGCTTCCGGTAATCGGTCTGCCGTAAGTGACAGTTTCTATAGGAGCCTTTTCGGTTTATGCAAATATTTCGGAAAGTATCTAAATTATAAGAAGATCTGCTATACACTAAAAAATTCTAAATTAAATTTTCAACAAAAGCGATTCAGATTAGTTTTGCAAAATTTAAGCTAAGTTTTAACTTTTGTTTGCGTAGTAAATGTTTGTGTCTTCTCTACAGATTCTCGAATCATTTTAAAACTTAGTATTTAAGCTTGTTACATAAATCGAAGGAGGAGTTATATTATAAGAGCTTTTTCGTTTTAAGTAAATATTTTGAAAAATATATAGCATTTTCAAAAAAACGAAAATGAAGGAATGAATACGACCAATATACTAGTATTTATTTTACCTCAAACGTATCCATAGATTTTGAATACACCACCCTTTATTTCTAGCAAAAAATTAAACTTACCAGAATTTTAGTAAAACTTTCCTTATCCGATTAAAATTTCAGAAAAACAACAATTATCTCTCGTTGGTAGAAAATTTAATCTTTAAATTTATTGAAATATTTTAATTCTTTTTCATTTCTTGTAAATGCTAAACCTTTCAACATTAATATGAAAAAGCTTCCATTGATGGTGCTACTTGTATTTGGGAGATCTAAGTGAATCGAAAAAGTTAATGTTTTCTTTTTTTTTTCTGAAAAGTCACTCCTCCCGGACTTTAGAGATGCCAAGGTTTGGTGAAACAGCACTGTTTTTGTCAAATTTCGTTATTTCCGGAAAAATTTAACTACTTACTTTGTTTGAAATTTAATAAAAAATTAGGTTTTTTATAGTTTTTTCCAAAAAACGAAAAAGCTTCTATGAAATCTGTTACTTCCGGTAGGCCTAGATTGGCCAAACATCAGTGGGAACTCCCAATTTATTGAAAGATAATAAGTATGAAGTTGCATCTAGATCAATCAATCCGTAAATAAGCAGTACTGGGATTAAATCTTCGCTGAAAAACAGTTTTTTGGCAAAAATTGGAATTTCCGCTTACATTTTGGATAACTGAATTTTATTAAGAAGCAAATTTAATTTGAGTCAAAACCTTAATTATGATGTTTCATCAAGCTAAATCAATTCATATGGATTGTACAGGGCCAATTACTGTTGAAAACAGTTATTTGTTAAATATTTTCATTGCCACTTAGATTTAGGAAAACTGATCTGGACTGAATGTTGCAAAATTAATCTTTAAGTTTATAATCATTTTCCTTGTAAATTATATACCATACTTTTCAAAATATTTGCAAAAGACGAAAACGCTTTTAATGTAGCTGCTACCAACTCCGGAAAACCAATTTCTGACAAAAAACAATGAATCTCCTAATTTATGAAAAACACTTATAACGGGTGATTTTTTAAGAGCTTGAGAACTTTTTTTTTAAAAAAACGCATAAAATTTGCAAAATCTCATCGGTTCTTTATTTGAAACGTTAGATTGGTCCATGACATTTACTTTTTGAAGATAATTTCATTTAAATGTTGACCGCGGCTGCGTCTTAGGTGGTCCATTCGGAAAGTCCAATTTTGGGCAACTTTTTCGAGCATTTCGGCCGGAATAGCCCGAATTTCTTCGGAAATGTTGTCTTCCAAAACTGGAATAGTTGCTGGCTTATTTCTGTAGACTTTAGACTTGACGTAGCCCCACAAAAAATAGTCTAAAGGCGTCAAATCGCATGATCTTGGTGCCCAACTTACCGGGCCATTTCTTGAGATGAATTGTTCTCCGAAGTTTTCCCTCAAAATGGCCACAGAATCGCGAGCTGTGTGGCATGTAGCGCCATCTTGTTGAAACCACATGTCAACTAAGTTCAGTTCTTCCATTTTTGGCAACAAAAAGTTTGTTAGCATCGAACGATAGCGATCGCCATTCACCGTAACGTTGCGTCCAACAGCATCTTTGAAAAAATACGGTCCAATGATTCCACCAGCGTACAAACCACACCAAACAGTGCATTTTTCGGGATGCATGGGCAGTTCTTGAACGGCTTCTGGTTGCTCTTCACTCCAAATGCGACAATTTTGCTTATTTACGTAGCCATTCAACCAGAAATGAGCCTCATCGCTGAACAAAATTTGTCGATAAAAAAGCGGATTTTCTGCCAACTTTTCTAGGGCCCATTCACTGAAAATTCGACGTTGTGGCAGATCGTTCGGCTTCAGTTCTTGCAGGAGCTGTATTTTATACGGTTTTACACCAAGATCTTTGCGTAAAATCTTCCATGTCGTCGAATAACACAAACCCAATTGCTGCGAACGGCGACGAATCGACATTTCACGGTCTTCAGCAACACTCTCAGAAACAGATGCAATATTCTCTTCTGTACGCACTGTACGCATTCGTGTGGTTGGTTTAATGTCCAATAAAGTAAACTGAGTGCGAAACTTGGTCACAATCGCATTAATTGTTTGCTCACTTGGTCGATTATGTAGACCATAAATCGGACGTAAATCGCGAAACACTTTTCGAACCGAACACTGATTTTTGTAATATAATTCAATTATTTGCAAGCGTTGCTCGTTAGTAAGTCTATTCATTATGAAATGTCAAAGCATACTGAGCATCTTTCTCTTTGACACCTTGTCTGAAATCCCGCGTGATCTGTCAAATACTAATGCATGAAAATCCTAACCACAAAAAAATCACCCTTTATATGAAATTTACCCCAATCACACACACAGGCACACGCGCACAGACATTTGTTAAAAATTACTCTTTCTGGCTTTGGCGATATGGCGTATGGCAAAATTGCAAAAATCCAGAGGTGAAAAGATTACAATACTGAAAAATTACGGAACATTCACTGATCTGAAATTTGTTTGCTATTTCTGCACTTCAACAAAATCTAGAATCAAAATTTATACAGTAAAGTAATCTGTAAATGTAAACTTATAAACTACAGACGAACCGTTGTTTTTTTGTACACCGTGTCATGGTATCATTACGATTACAAAACGTTTACGATCTGTATAATTGATGAGAGCTTATAACTACTGTGTAGACATGCTGAACATTTACTTCATAAATGTATTTATACCTTGATTTTATGAGTGGAGGACTTAATCAAATATAAATATTGAATTGTTATTGAAAACGTGAAAATACATGAAGAAAATCGCTAAACCTTTTCAGTTTACATCGTCTTACTACAGAAAAATTAAAAAATTGACAAATTTAAAAATAAACAATTTAAATTAGTTTTCTACAAGACAGCATTCTCAACATAATGCATTCCCTTCGGAAAATGTGAATCCTTTACCTGTGATATCTAACGGTTCTAGTATTTCTGTAAATTACTAAAATGAAAAATAAAATAATTAAAATGAGTAATTTTCATTGCAAAAATACCGTTATTATTCTTAAATTAATTTCTTTACACCTCAATGAGGGAGTGTGTAGGTTCCTAAATTACAGGATTCTAAAATTATTTTATATATTTTAAACTACGGGATTTTGAGCCGCTCCCATATTATAGCCAAATTAAATTAGTTAACAGTGGTTATCATTACTCGCAAAAACATTTGACATTCCCTGGCCAAGGAAGCGTCGTTGCACATTTTCCTCGTACAGAGCATTTTATGTTTATCCTTTGGAAAATACAGCTTTAATTTATTTAACCGGTGCTGCCATCTCGACGAATCAAAATTTATTTATATCTATTGTTAAACACCTCCCACACGTGTCCCTTTTCAAGATATTGATTTTTTATTTTTCTAATCTTGTTGTACATAAATTCACCATAATTTTTGGAGAAAATACTAAAGTGTATAGAAATTTTTGATCCGTTAGATGCTTTGAAGCTTAAAAATTAAAAATAAATGAGTATACATATAAAACCAACACAAAGCAGATCTCCTTATAAGAAAAAAATATTTAATAACCTAAGCAAATATAATTTTTTATTTTGTATTAAGTACATGAAAATAATTTTACTACTAATAATTAATTTTTTAACTTTAATAATAAAAATAAAATTCCATGAATTTCTTCTTAATTTATAAAATTTATTTTTTAAACTTAACGAAAACAAATTATGTATATTTTATGGATACGTACATCTTCTGTTTTAATCCAGTACCCTTTAAGACCTCAATTGTATGAAAGTATTTACTTTAATATTAAAATTAGTTTATAAAAAATTTATTACTATAAAAAATACCATTATGGATTTAGAAAAAAAAAATGAAAATCTAATATTTTTGAGTATGGAATATGGAGCAAAATCTATTTTCTTTCATTTTCCGAACTTTGTGCTTTTTATATTACCGTAAACATTGTAAAGTGAAATTTATACCGAATCATTTGGATTTGTTGTTGTTGTTACTGTGTTATAAGGGTGTCTATCATTCTACCGTATTTTCCGTTTAGTCATTGAATATACGAGTGGTATGTGTAGGATACATGAAACTAGGGTACATACTTTCTTATCTTTCTGGAGTATATCTAGCACGGTATAGACATGTATTCTGTACTTGAGAGGTATGAAAATTGGAAAAAGTAATAATATTTGTTGTACATAAGAGAGAAAAATTCTAACAACAAAATGAAAATGTATTGAATTTTACGGTTACTTTAAAATACAAGTTTTTAAATAATACTACTATTAATGACACCGGTGCGTACCTTTCGTATACCCTAATTTTAGTTTAATACATATAATATAGAGAAAATTTTCTTCCGATATAATGAAACATTTCAATAATGAGTGGGATTTAATTTATTTCGGTACAGAATCAAAAATGGTTGTTGGTTTCGATTAAATTTGGCACTGTAGATGTGGAAGTGATATTTTTTGTTGTTAATATTAAATAAATTATATTTTTTTTTCTATTTTTAGGTGAGTGCGGCACGTCCAGTATTAAAATTGTTTAAAAAGCTCATCAAAGCTAAGTGGAAATTAAGTTTAATCAAAAATAAAACATTTTAAATTATAATCGACTATATATAGGGTTATTAATTTTTATACAAACGACAATATTTATTATTGCAAAATCCATTATAGACTATATCAAGCGCTAAATTATCAAATGGACCAAGAAATTTATTCTGTTCAATCACTAGACCATTATGTTTTGTTTGGTTGAATAATAATGTTTAAAAGGTTTTACACGAATGGCCATTGCATAGTTAAAAATATATTCTTTTGATATTTACAAAAAAAAAACTTCAAACAATTTTACTAACTGTTTCGGAAATTTAATCCGAATCGGGTGTGCGATTCCCAAGCAGCAAAGTATCCTTTTATCGTATTATACGGTGCAAAATTCGTAGGTACATAACGTACGAGTATATGACCTAACCCCGTACATTATGATTAATAATTTTTATATTCAGTGCACATATTGGTTAAGTTTAATTCCATACAAAAAATATAAATAATATTCAAATTTATGTTGCCCTAACAAAATTGGATTTTAATTAAATATGAGTCATTACAAAATAAAAAAATTATAATCATTTTTCATCTAAAAATGCAAAAAATATTGAAATCAAACCTTTTTTGCATAAATAGTATATTGTAGTTTAAAATATTATTATTTTTGGCGTGTGTATGCAGTTTTTCGGTGAGTTATAATATATTGAAATCCATTAAAAACATAAAATAATATTCAATTTAAAAAAAATCCAACTAGGATATTTTAAATATGGACACTATGCTGTATACATAAATATAATTTAGTTGTTGCATACGTTTTTAAAAATGATAGATTTTCAATTTTATTTGAAATATGTAAATGCGATATTTAAAATTTTTAAATTACCCAGAATATATCATTAATTCAATCAGTTTTATTTATAAACAATATATGTAAATTTAAAAAAAATTTAATTGATTTTTAGCCAGGTCGCGCGTAATTGAAATTTAACTCTTAAATTTAAATTTTTACAATTTTCGTAATAGTGAGAGTGCTCTATTATTGAATATTCACTGCAGTTCGAACTATAAAGTCACAAATGTTATCGATCTCAGTTTTGCAAACAAAATGTTAGCAGCTTGGCAAAAACAATGTTAGAGTTATTAAAAAAATGTATCAATAAAAATTTTAATTATTAATATTTAAACATGTTATTAGGCTTAATTTTATATTTCAAAAATAATTCCCCGTTAGCTGATGTTTTCAGTTTAGAACTTCACAGTAACAATCACACGTTTATGAAATTATCTTGTGCATTTTCTACCAGAGTGCATATAAATGAATTTCAGCTGGCAAGAGTAGGAATACAGTAATCGAATTCACTTCCATTATGAAATTTAACCAAACAATATGATGGATATCTGACTAAAACTGCACAAATAATAAGTAAAGTATTTCAAAGGACTGTACAATTTTACTTTTACTAATACTAATTTCATACTGAAATACATACAGTAGTAGACATTCGTTTAAACGCAGTCTCATTTTTGAGGTAATCGTAGAAATGAAAAATTTTGTAATATTAAAAATTAAAATTATTTATTGTACTTTCATTATTATCTAATGTTCTACTTACATTTTTTCAAAAAACAATTTCATTATGGCAAAAAAATAAAAGACAAGAATTTTATGGGGACGTTTCTTTAAACGCAGTTTATTGTTTTTATTACACTGCAACGAATAAAATGTCCAAATGTAGTGTTTCCTTCCTTATTCATTATAACTGCAAAGATTCTGTTAAGTATTGCTGATTTTTCAGCATTGATGGCTCATTTCCCCCCCAACTTCGCTTGATGCACAATTTTAATTCCGCCACGCTCTCAAACTGGCGTTCGTTGATATATACTTTGCCAGCAAGAACAGTTTAAAAGTTGAATTTTATTTCGTTGAAACCACTCTTCCAAAAGATCAATGTAATTACTGGTATTCATCCGTGTGGAAATAAAACATATCGAAAGCCTGTCGCTATAAGTAAAGGCGCTCCACACCATAACGCTTCCACATTCGAAATTCCTTTTTCATCTTCTGACGTAATTTTTTAATCGTGCCAATAATAGCTACAGCAGTCAGGACCGTCCAAGTTGAATTTCTTCTCGTCTGAAAAAATTACGTTTCGCCATTCGTCTTTCCAGGTTATATAATTTTTTGCGAAACTCAACCAAGCCTATTTGTGCACCTTTGTTAGTTTCGGTTTCCCTTGATTTTCTGCCACCAAACGCTAGGAGAGTCATGCAAAATTCTTGCTACTTGTCTTTTGCTCATAGACAGATTCAATTTGTCTTTAATCTGTCTCGCAGTAAGCCTGGATTTGGTTGTTAGCATTCGGATTTGGCGTTTTTGGCGAGCTGTAAGCTTGGTGTTGCCTCGAGTTTTCTTTTTGAGTCCACATTTCTCGCGTTTTTTGAATAAATTCCGAATCACTGTTTCCGATCATCCAATTTTTCTGCAATTTGCCGATTCGAATCAGCCTACTTCTAAACAGTTGACCATCAAAATTTCAGAATCACTTAGTCGATTTGCTTTACCCATTTCTAAGCAAAAACATTTACATTTAAATTCTACGCACAATTTTAGTTTCCTAACTTAATGCGTCACTACCACAATAAAAATTTAAAAAATTCCTTTTTAAAATTTTAAAATTATTTTTTTTCCTTCGATGCGTTTAAATAAATTTCTCATACCAAACTGACTAAAAATTCAAAAAAAAATTGTTTTTAATTCTCTGGCCATTCAAATTATATTACGAGTGTCTCGTTAAAACACATACATACAAAAAATATTGAAAACATAAACTACTCTTGTATTAACTGCTCTTATACACTTAGAATTATATTACTGATTTTTGTAAAAAAACTGCATTTAAACGAATGTCTACTACTGAATAAATGAAGTTTCTTGGAGAGAATTCGTTTTCGGGAACTTGTCACGAAACGAATGTTTTCTAACTTGCCTAAAATTAGCTACTAGTATATGCATCTCAAAAGCTCGTAGTCCTAAGAGTAATTCAACTCCTAGTACCAGGGAACAATTTTCACCTAATAGGTCTAAAATTTGCTTGAAACGGGTTTTACTACTAAAGGTTAATTTTTAAATTTTCCACCATTTATAATTTTTATACCGGATTGCCATATATTATTTTACAGATACTAATTGGTGTAGAAACATTCCGGTTATTGAAAATGGATAGATACGAATACGTGTATTCGTCCTTAAAAATTATTTTAAATTTGGTGAGAGTTACGCAGAAAATTTCGAACAGAATATGGATGAGACAGTTTTTCGTCTAGTGTGGCTATTCGAAAATATTTTGTAAAATTTGTGGAAACTGGTTCGGTGAAATATATTCAGTGCTCATAAGCAGATATAGTACCACTATCCGTTTTCGCTGAAAATGACATCAAATGATGTGCTCGTGAGTGTACAATTTTTAAAAAAATATTTCAATTTAAGCAAAGTAATTGCACAAACATAAACACAAAAATATCAATACAGATTTAATTTGTATCTTCTAGTGAAATAAATTTAGTCCCAATAATCTTGTCACATAACCAGATATTAAATCGTAAGAGCAGCTAACAAGACCAGATAGTAAGACTAGTTAATCTGATGAGAGTGAGTTTTATTATTGGTATTTCGGAGTACGAAATATTTTTCGAGCATATCCTTTTCGTCCATCTATGCCAAACCCAAAGTAAACGAATACATATCAAATACTTAAATTGCTGTAAACTCGATTAAATAAATGGTCGATATTTAATTTTGCGATATTTTTTTTATGATCAAACTGGACAAATTCCCCTCAAAACCTGTTTAATATTATTGAATTAAAATTGGCATCTTATAGGTTAGAAGGAACATTTCTAAAGAGTAGTTTTTTCCGGTTAAACGGGGGTTCAGAATTACCATGAAGTGTTTTCGTTAAAGAAACTTATGCGTAAAATTCTCAAAATATCGCACGATTCTTCGGCATTTTGTCATTTAATAAATTTTAAATCCTCCAGCTATTATTTTTATGGACACAAAATCCAACCAAAACATACTTAATAAAGTTAATATTTCAACAAAGTAAAAAAGGGCGGAACAAAAATAAACCCGCTAATCGAAATCAAAATCTATTCACAAAAATATTATGAAGCTTTTTGCAAAAAAAAAATTTATCTAGGAACATACAAACATACAAACAAGAATATTTCTAATCCAAGAAAATATAAATTTTAAGAGAAATTACAGATCAAGAAAAAAATTTGATTATTGAAACTATTACCAAAAAATATGTACGTCACCAGATTTTATCTTACTGATGATCGATGGTGTCCTTGTATACCTCATTTGCATTTGCATCTACCGAAGAGTTGAATGTAGCAGGTGTAAGCTGGTTAGTCCGGAGGTTTATATTTGCCTAATAGCGGTATTCTGTGTGTCTTCTGCTTGGTCTTGCTATCGAATTTTACTATTTTTGATGTTTTGTGCACGCACTGGTTGAATTAAACCTAACTTTTCCTTAATTGCACCACTGATCAAGCAACGGACTAATGCGGTTTTAATTTCACAGCACCAAATTTTGTCGTTAATTTCCTATGTCTTTGGTTAGTCTGGAATATTATGGCTTGCTCAATTAGGCCGCCGCCACTAATAATCAAAAACACAGCACAGAAGATGTTTTGAAAAAAATAAATTAATCCTAAACCAACAAAAATAAAAAATGTGTATATGTGTTAGAAAAAATTGCAAACAATGGCATTTAGGCGAATTAACAATTAACATTTCAGGTAACATTTAGCAATTTTATTTAGCATTTTCATAAAAAATTTAATATCTCGAGAATTAATATGTTTATCACTAACTATTTAAGAACCTAATGGAATTCACGTGGTCAAATAAATACTTTTTTCTCCCAACGTCTTAAAAGCCTCTTGTTTTAATACTGTTTTTGGGTATTAATCTTGCCCTTTTTCTTACTATTTTAAAAAATGTTTGTGCTGGTAAGCTACACTTTTAATCCTTGGTGTAAAAGTAGGTACTTTTAATACTAGGAGAAAAATGTTATAGTGGAGACCCAATGATATGTATGATGTATATGAAATAAGTATTTTATTTTGTTTTGTCGGAAAAACTTTTTTTATTCATTAACTCAATATTTACATACTCAATTAAAGAAATTATTTGTTCTGGATATTAATGTTAAAAATATAGTTTGGACAACTTTGATAAAAATTAAGCATTTGTCAACATTATTATCGTTTGTAACCATATTGTCAACATTATTGGTACCTATTGGACAGGTACTGGGATCTTCGAGGCCTAATATTTCTGCAGCAATGGTTTCCTCATTTTCTAAAGTATCATGAGCGGTTGTATTTTCATGATTAGTACTGTAGCTGGTACAAAGTTCATCGGGCCGTAGTATTCTAATAGCAGTGTTTGTTTTATTTGTTGTGAAATCTTCTAAATACCCCTCAGCTACAGTATTAGATTTCCAACCACCATGCTTTTTAAGGCAAGTGAGATCACCGCCAGAATCTACAAGGAGTGTAGCAGAAGTCCGACGTAAACAACCAACTCTTTAGTCGCGATTTGTTTGTATTAGAGTTGGGAATTTTTACCAACAAAGCTGATTGAACGTCTTCAATATAAACTATCATTAAATGGACTAGTTCGTTGCAACGACATGCACTCATTACTCCTAGTATTAAAACAACCTGCACGAAAAATACCAAAAAATAAGTATATATTATATTATATTTAAGTTTTAGAGCTTACCTTCATCATTAAATATGTCTTATCGGGAGCAAAATTTAAAAACAAGTCGATTTATTATTTATCGAGAATCCTGGATTTTTGTGCTGCGCAACCAATATTCTGTTTTTTTAAATGCTCACATTTTGGAATATTTTTCGATATCTACGCCATTTTTATAATTCAATGTGGCCTTAACAAATTAGGAAACCTAAACACCTTAACAATAGGTTTAACACAATTTATTTTGCTGTTTGAGTCACATCCGGTGGAAAAAGAAAATATTGTAATTATAGCTTTGCAGTTTTACGCGTACAATAGTCAAACCAAGCAAAAGTCATGATCACCTTAGTTTCACAAAATATTTCAATTTCAATGTGTTATTTGGATCAAACGTGACTTTGTTTGACTCGCAATATTTGCTTTAGCTCGGCTACGCTGCGCTTCGCCTCGCATGTACATATAATTGCTCGTCAAACAATCCATTGTATGAATTTTAATCCTAATGACATAATGTACTATAATAACCTGCGCTATACTAAGAATTTAAGATTTTTTTAAGAAATTGAATATCTACAGAATTAATATGTTTATCATTTAGTTCTTTATGATTTTATGAAAGGACTATATTAGATCTATCATCCCTTTAAACCATTTCAAAAGCTAATGAGATTTGAATTGTATGAATTTAGATGTTTGAAAGTCCTAATCATAACCTTTCAGAAAATCGTACATAACTAAGTGATACACATATTAATTCTCGAGATATTCAATTTCTTAATAAAATCCTAAATTCTTAGTATAGCGCAGGTTATTAAAGTATTTATTTTAACTAAGTCAATTCGAGAAATGTTTTTTGTAAATACATAATAAATTCATTTGGAAAAATATTCAAATACGAATCGTATTTCAATATTTCGCCTAAATGTCACTTTCTTATACATTTTACCAATACAAACACACTTTCGTTTGTTTTTGTTGGTTTAGGTCTAGTTTAGGTCTAACTTCAAAAGCATATAAACTTTGATTTCTCTAATATCGTTTTTCAAGTTAACAAAAAATTAAATATCAACTTTGCTTATAATATTTCACTATACATATTTATAAATGGTAATTATCCTATACCGAGCATGACTCTCAGCCCGGCTGATCTTGCGAGCCTCTTACATCTTTTTTGTTTTTTTTTGGTTTTGTTCTTATGATTATGCTAATGGTATAAAAGAAACATAACCTTAATTTGCCATAAATAACTGATCAATAACGAAAATTATTACAAAACCAGGTAACCGTTCTAAATCGGTACATATTGGCATATATTGTCGAAAAGGATATGCTCGAAATATATTTCGAACTCTGAAATACCTCCTCTCATAAAAGTTTCTCTTTCATTAGATGATCTAGTCTTACTAACTGGTTTTACTAGCAAGGTATCGCAAGGATCTCCCAATTAATGGAAAAAGTTTATGTATAAAGTTTAATTCCGCATAGTCAATCCGCCTAGACTATACGAGTAGAGATGGGGAATTTTGGTGAAACTAAGTTTTTTTTTATCAAAATCCGCCATATCCGTAAATTTTGTAAAAATAATTGGAACTAATTTTGATTCAAATGCTAAATACTTTACAAATATTTATTTGCAAAAACGAGAAAATTCCTCCTGTCAGTCAAAAATCACTGGGATCTCCCAACTTAAAAAAAGGCGTACAGGGACCAAACTTTTGCTAAAAAATAGTTTTATTTTCTAAAAATCGTCATTTTTACTTGAATTTTGAAAACTGATTTTGAAAGTTGTCGTTCCCGCTAAACTGCAGAACTGGTTTGTGCCGATATTGAAATATCATTTTCGAAAAAACTACTATAAAATAAAAGATTATAAAATTAATTTATAATCTTTTATTTTATAGTAGTTTTTTCGAAAATGATATACTTTTCAAAATATTTGTAAACAACGAAAAAGCTCCAATGGAAGCTTTCATTTTCTGTGGACAGATTTCGACCAAAATTTGGAACTCCATGAATTGTGGTAAAAGCTTAAGTATGAACCTGTTTCATCCCAATCAATCAGTCCTTCTGACCAGTACATATGACTGAATTTTTGTTGAAAAAAAGTTTTTGTCAAAAACGTCATTTCTGAAACAACACAGTTTCTAGAAACCTTAATTTAATTTAAAAATTTTTGTTCATAATTATTTTTCTCGTAAATGATATGCTACTCAAACTATTTTCTAAAAGCTCCTATTCAGGCTGCCACTAAATTTTTGAGAAAAGCGTAAGTATGAAGTTTCATCTCGATAGTCAATCTGTCTGGGCTGAAGAGAACCAACAGACATTTACTGAGCTCGGCACCACATATAAACATACGAACATACGCACAGATATTTATTAAAAGTTACTTTTTAAACGGCTATATATCAAACGGTAAATTTGCAAAAATCGTCGAGGTTAAAATTCTTCGTGATTCATATACTTCCACTGTATCTTCTACTACTGTATTTTTGTGTGCATGTCAAACCGTTTGAATGTATCGTAGTAGTTACTATTCACTTTGTACAGCTTTAATTGTTAAGTGGAAAAATTAAATACACAATTTTATCAACGTTTTAAGGTTCTGGAAATTCTGAAATAAAACCGAAATTATGATGTTTGGTTTCAATTGATTAAGCTAAATATTAGCAAAAATCAAAGAACAATTTAGCAAATTGTTATTTTAGATACATTTACTTGACAAAGTCTTCGCTTTCCGATTAGTTTTTATACCACAAAGCTTATATTTTAATTTTCACGATCAATGTCATAAAAGCACAAAAAATAAGCACGATATTTTACAAAAAAAAATTAAAATCAGCAAATCCCAGGCACAAATTTAGAAAAATTCCGATTAATGGACATGCATAATTCATGGTTTCATAGCAAATAAATTGCGAATTTGCAAGTTCTATTGAATGAAAACTCAACGCAAACGCAACAAGAGTTTGCAACTCAGCTATAAGGAGTCACCCAAACAGCTATCTCCAAGCGTTTACACCAAATGGGAAAACTTCAAAATCTTGAAAGGTGGGGACCGAACACAACCTCGGTCGACGTATGAACACGAACCTTTCACTGCTTAAAACCACTTAAAGAAGGTTTTCCTGTATATCTGGTGGTACTTGAAGGGTGCCCTTTATTACAAACTACAACGAGATTCACAACGACATGTTGCCTGAGAGACGGCGCAAAATCATAAAAAACGATGGACAATATTTCCAAGATTAAATTCGATGTTGTGTATTTTGTATATAAAATAAATTTTCTGCAAAATCTGTACAAATTAAGCCGTACACCTAACATATTGTTCACTGAATTGACAAATACTAATTTCATGCATAATTTAATTTAGCAGTACCGTAAAATGTCAAAATATTTCCAGAAAAAAATTAATTCTGTCAAATAGATAGTTTGTTAGCTGAAAAAGTTTTCCTTTAAATATAGTGAGCTAATTAAATATCAACCAGGTAAATTAGTAATGAGATGCTAGATTGCCAGATGTACCACCAGAGTTCGGATAGTTTTCATTAACTCTGTACTTTTGCTTTCGAGCACTGCTTTATGTGAAGTGGGTGATGTATGCTTGTTTGCGCATACATTTGCGCATGGACGACTACTAAACATTTAATAACCTTTCGATGTTTGTGGTGAGGAGATATAACATTTTAGGAGCGTACCAACCAACACAAAGCCCAAACACAAGAATTCTCTAAATTTCCACCTACCAAACGTAATCACCTTCTTTGTACACATCGTCTTTAGTAATATTATATCCTATGTGTAAATCGAGACATTTTCTTCACTTATGTTTAAGCTCTTGACCTCAAGGAAAGAATGACAAAGCCAAACTGCATTGTTCTACATAAAGTATGGCTTCCGGAAATTCCAAATCATAAGAACCCTGTTAGAATCTTGTTCTCAATAAGCATTCCTGTGTATAGATTAATGGTTTAGCTGTAGCAAAAGCCAGTACTATAAAGAGGCAGTGCAGTTACAAATTGTCCTCCTATATAATGCAGACTATTTCGGTTTCTGCTTTAGTTCTCAACAGACTTACGTCTAATTTACCATCAAGAAAAATCGAAAAAAGAAAATAGACCTACATCCAAAACCTTCAACTGATCCGCAATTCAACCACCCTAGCCAAATCGATACCCTATTTGGGTACATTTTTTAACATGTTGTGCATTGATCGTATTATTTCGGATAGCTTATATAGCACAGCTCACAATATTTGGTTGGATAATATGTGGGCAATTCTACGAGAAGCAAAATGGTGATTAATCGGGAAAGTTATCACTTTCTTTACCATCATTCTGATCTACAAACAACCCTCGAAAATTTTTGCAATTGGAGGAAATCAACATATTGCCACAACTATCTCCGCAGAAGATAAAAGATGCGAAACTATTTTTTCGGAGATGGCCGGCAGATATGTTGTACGTTTGCCATTCCGAAAGAGATCTACACTAGGAATTTCATTTAACGCAGCTATGAAACGTTTATTTTGTGTGGATAGAAAATTCCTATGGGACAAATTCCTTAAAACGGCTAATTCAGGTTTCATGGCAGAATATCTTTGATTAGACCAGTTGGAAAAGGTTCCTGAATCTGAGATAAACATCCAATGAAATTTAAAACACTACGGTCCAGAAAATGTCAAGCACAACTACCATATTAAGCGTTGTATTCGACGAGCCAACGAAATCAAGATCTGGCCAGCCTTCAAATGATAACCTGCCAACTGGTCCAAACCTTCAACAAAACTTTGTCATATTTCTCAGATTTAGGTAGAATGCTGTTGCGATTTATTCTGATATAGAAAAAATATTCCGACAGGTAGACTAGTGATGGCTGAGCACGATAGTGATTATTCATTAGCTGAACCTATGCTAAGCCAAGATTTGTATATGAATAGTTTTCTTTCTGGGACCGATAATAAAGATCAGCCAATCAAAATATGTTATCAAACGATCGTTCTATGTAAAAAGGGCAACTTTAATCTGAGAAAATTGATGTTAAATCCATTAGAACTTCTGAATTGCATACCGCCGAAATACCAGGAAATCAAACCATTGGAATTTATGATGAATTAGTTGGAATTAAAACACTTGGCCTAAATTGGGATCAAGGAGACATATTTCAGTTCAAGGTGCATTTCGACGAATACCGAATGGCAACCACGCTTCAGATAACAATCGTATTCAACCCCTCTGGCTACTGAAACTTGGTTGCACCGACCAACTTCCAAAAAAGAATTCTTCTATTTCTATCTCCATTCAAAGATGCAAAAACCAATGAACTACATGCGTTTTCTGACGCTTCTGAATCAGCATACGCTAGATGTGATAACGTGTGTGTGCAAATATTTTCAGGTGAAACCATCACTAAATTAATAGCGGCAAAAATAAAGGCATCATAAGTATCTTTACCAATCATCTCTACATTCACGCATGGCCCGATTTTAAGATCATACTAGCTTAGTTCTCGGGGCACCTTAGAAAATAGCAAACATTCATAGCATTCGATTCGCAATTTTCTTAATATTTCCCAAATTTTACAACTTTTATTACGTCAATTTTTGAACTACGTCTCATCAAAAGACAACCCATTGGACTGTGCGACCAGAGCTAAACCAACATTAGAACTAGTTGGAAAAAAATTATGGTGGCAAACACCTCACGTCTTAGTGAAAGTGAAGTGTAATGTGATCTTCTAAAACGAAACCGGACTTAATAAATGTTACACTGACAGTTAAATTTTGAATTTATTCGTGAGTTCTAAAAGTTCCATCATTGGCAGAAAAGAACGAATTGTAAACTATATTTACAACTATAAGTTGAGAAGAGCAATGAAGTTAGAGAAACTAGAATTAGGCTCATTTAACACAGTGATTGAACCGCCTACATTACACGAAATGCGGTGGTCTACCGATTAAAAAATCGCATTACGTTCCTTAATACCAGTTTTAGCCGAACTTAGCCTAATTCGGATCTGTTGGCGTCTGAAAGAAACATTATGTTCTTTTGATACCAAACATTCAATAAGTATATCACAAGACGTATCACCATTTAGGGCCAACTTTATTATTTAGTTTGCTCCGCCAACGATTTAGGACCATATGCGCTCGAAACTTGGTGAAAAATTACATAGATAAATATATGGTATGCTTGTCTAAGCTGACAATAGTTGCGGCAGAAAGAAGAAGAAGCTTGGGCGCCAATACTATTATTTCAGTTTCTGAATTAAAGACCTCTGTGTCCATTAAGTAAAGATCTCACCGTATATACAATACACTACACTAGGCCACATTTTAATCGGCTAACCTTTAATATTGACTCTGGAATCAAAGCTTAATTACTTACCTTACTCAGACAACTCAGATGGCAAAATATTTTTAGAAGTACTGGCCAATGGGTTATCTAACATACTAACAACAACGTCACAAATGAACAAACATTGAAAAAAAAACCCGTCATCAATCATCTCGTTGTAAAAAAAATAGAATCTACAACCATCTAAGTAGTAGATTGCCTAATCTCAGTGGTTGCAGTTAAAACAATGAAAGTAACACTGCGAAGACCAGTAGCTAAAATTTGTCCGCTCCCCGTGGATTAATTTAACCAATTCATCATTTTTTATTTTTTTAGTAGTATATAGCCTCAGTTCAGAGTTAAGTTTAAACAAAAATAATTTTCTGTTAAAATATAGCAATGCTATAATTTCTAGCGATTTTCGATTTCTATATATGAAATATTTTTATTCAATTTGGTTCTTTGCAATTTATTTTGACTAGTTTTTGAATACAACATCAATTAAGTGGCTCCCTTTATTGGCCAAAGCAAAATGTGCCCTTTTTGCTGCGTTTTCCATTACCTTTTCGAGCATCTCGGGCAGTATGGAGATGATTTCGGCACGAATTCTTGCTTTGAGCTCGTCAATGGTTTGAGGCTTACTGGCGTATTTTTTGCTTTTCAAATAACCCCAAAAAAGAAGTCCGGATGAGTAAAATCTGGAGATCTGGGTGGCCAATTAATGTCGCCTTTTTTTGCCATCAGACGTCCGCAGGGGAATTTTCGTTGCAGAAACTGAATTGTTTGACTTGCAGTGTGGCATGTCGCACCGACTTGTTGAAACCAGTAACCGACAACACCTTTTACACGCATTTTCGGGCAGACATAATGAGCCAACATCCAGTGGTATTGATTTTCATTGACTGTTTCGTTTTCTCTGAAAAAATAATACCCAGTGTTGGTTTTGGCGCAACCGCCGGCCCAAACAGTCTGCTTTCGGTCATGCAATGGAGTTTCATGGATCTCGTGTGGGGATACCCAAATTCGACAATTTTGATTATTAATGCCGCCAGAGAGTACAAAATGGGCCTCGTTGGTCATCACAATTTGCTTCCAAAAATCAGGTTCAATGTCAACAATTCCAGCGACTGATTGGCCGTATTCCAAGCGACGTGGACGGTCTGTCGGCAATATTCTTTGTGTTAATTGTACTCTATAGCGTGGCGAAGATACCACACTTTTTGGTTATGGGCAACGCTCTTTCTGATCGCTTCAACCAGTTCATTGGAACGTTTTGATCGTTGGCGAATGGCTTGACGGCCTCCCTTGCTGAACAAAATTTGACAACAAAATATAGTGTTGTCAGACTGTGCCTGTTGGCCACGATATCTTCGACGATATGCACGTTGAGTTAACACAACTGAACGACTATTTTCAATGTACAGCGTCACTATTTGTAATATAATCAACTCAATCGGTTGACAAATGTCACAGTTATTCAATGTTTACATACCGACATAAAAGATGGCACACCCTGTACAAAATCATAAATTTGAACTGAAAATATCTTCTGAATAAAACTAATCTAAACCAAAGTGCATCCTCCTCCTCTCACAATAATATTCATTTAAATCAATAAAAATAAATTCTAAAACTTTTTCAAACCCACATAAAAACGAAGATTAATGTTTCTAAGTACTAATTTATCTAAAATTTATAAATATAAATTAAAATCTTGTAAGCAAATACAAATCTTCGTCGAAAACAAAAAAAAATCATTTATCTTCTGTAAACTAATAAAAATTAATTAAACTTTCTAATTTTATTGATCTGATAAATAAATTATATAAAATTAATTTGAAAATATTAAAAATAAAAGGATCTTGTCTAGGTATGTATATAAGGATGAATTATATGTGGGTGCGTTAAAAATTATTGCTTATTTAAAAACTGATGACTGTAAACGTTCCTGATTCGCATCACAAGTTTTGTAGCCTTGTCGATATGCTAATTTCACTTTGTACCCACCAGCAGACGTAAAAAGGATAATTAATGTAGATTTTTGTTCTATACGGTTATTTTTGTTTGCGGTTCTGATTTTTGAAAAATCCGAATTACTTAAATACCTACAATATACGAGCCCAAGCGGGTTTTATGTCAAATATGACGATTTACGAATTTTTGGAATACGTAATTGTGTACAAAATTCATGACTATGGAATGACAAATTTATATTTTATTTATAACTCTCCCGTTCTATGTCATATTTTGTACATACGACGAAAAATTATTAAATTTCCTTCACAGGTGATGAAATTATAAAGGTAGGAAAATTAGACGTAGATACCTCTCGCTGTATACAAATATGTACTCGTACCTACATACTGATGTTCTATCAATTTAGAAAACACAACAAAACACATACACAGCATAAAAAAAGGATTTACAGTCTAAATGAATTTTTATGTTTAATTAAAGAACATCCTTTTTGGAAAAAATAAAAATTGTTAAATACATGACATGGTTAATGAATAAATGATATTCAATTCAGTTGATTAACATTACAACAGCACACAACAACAAAAACAACAAGAGCGGCAAAAATCGGCACATTTTCAAGTCAACATGCGATATTATACGAGAGTATAAGTTTAGTTTCGTTCGCTGCTGTAGTTATTATCAGCAATTTAATTTTATTATTAAATAATTCAAAGCACTCTACCTACCTACATAAGCATAATGATAAGAAAATATAGAAGAACGAGAAAGATAAAAATGATAATATTAAAAGACAAAAAAATATATAATTTTTAACGAATGCGTAACACCTGGTGTCAAAAATGAAATTGAAAAGTTCTCGATTTTTCTTTATTTTTTTACGTTTCCAGTTTCCGGAAGGGGAATTTTGTTAATTTTTTATTTTTGCTATACTCGCTTTATTTCCAAATGACAAAATTTTAGATACCGTTTTAAATAAAATTGTTTAAAATCCTTAAAGTGCGCGCTGTTTTGTTGGAATTCCATTACATAGAAGATTAGTCGTAGCGATATTGTTCGAGAGGTTTGGTTACTTAAATTTAAAATACTTATGTCTTTACTATACGCAGTTTAATAAATCCTTCAACTTTTTTGTTTAATAAAGTAAAATAACACTTTTCACTATTTATTACCAAAGAGTCCAAAAAGTGGCTTTTGAGTTGGTATCCGATTGTCACAGCCAAAAGGGATTGGCATGTTTCGAATTAAACTTAATTCTCTGTTAAACACATTGTTGAAAGAGACACCTCTACGAAGAAACGCTCGCCATGTTTTTTCAAGTAAGAAATAAATTAAAAATTCATTTCGTCTCTTTCTAATGATATTCATGTATAACTCGTAATCGATTCCAATTTATAAGTTGAGTGTTTTATTATTCAGTTCAAGTTTTCTAAAAAAAATTCGTCGAGACGTAAATAATAATTTTGATCAAACAATTACATTTTACATCGCCAGATTTATGTTTAAATAAAACTCGTTTATTTAAAAAAATACACTTTTAATGGCCAATAACAAGACATCGAAGAGTTTGTACCAAAATTCGTCAGAGTCTGAGTGAAATATTTTTAATGGCCAATAATGAGACTTCGCACTGTTTGAACCAAAATGTCACTGTCATCGGATTATATCTATGCGCTTAATCTTTCAAAATGGTTTCCAAATGGATTGGTCGCAATAGATTATTTTGAGTAAAACTCGCTTATTGAATTCGTTGAGTGACCCACCGTGAATGACTAATAACAGGACATCGTACAGTTTGTACCATAATTTCATTTTATACTGATGAAACCTACGGACTTAACCTTTCAAATAACATCAGTGACATTCCAAAACGGATTGATGTCGGAAGATTTTTGAGTGGAATTTATTCACTGCACTCATGGAGTCTCAGTGAAATATTTTTAATGGCCAATAATAAAACATCGCAGAATTTGTACCAAACTACCACTACTATCGGAGGATTCCGGTAGGCTTAACCTTTCCAATAAATAGGTTTGACTCGAAAGCGGATTGGTCGCGACAGATTTTTTGAGAAAAACTCGTTTATTGAACTCGTTGAGTGACCCACCGTGAATGACTAATAACAGGACATCGTAGAGTTTGTACCAAAATTTCATTAAATGCTGATGATACCTATGGACCTAACATTTCAAATGACATCAGTGACATTCCAAAATGGATTGACGCCTTAAGATTTTTGAGTGAAATTTATTCAGTGTACTAATGGAGTGTGAGTGGAATGTTTTTAACAGCCAATAACAAGACATCGCAGAGTTTTAACCTAAATTTTGCTATATATAGAAGACGCCTATAGACTTAACCTTTCAAATGTCACTGCTGACATTCCAAATCAATTTCTTTGAGTAAAACTCATTGTTAGACTTTGTTTAGTGGTAATTTTGAATCGGCCAATAACAGAACATCGCAAGATTTGTACCAAAATGCCACTTTTATCAGATAATTCTTATAAGCTTATCATTTCTTCTTTTTGTTACAATATAGAACTGATTTTCTGAAGTATTGGTTACGATAGATTTTTTTGAGTCTATCTCACTTATAGACTTTGTTGAGTTTCAATCTCTCTTTCTCTTGACTTAATAAACTAATTTTTATTAGCGCTTGTTTTTTGTTTCGCAAAATTAAATTTTATAAGTTTAATTTAAAAATTTGTTCGAAAAGTTTAAAAATTCGATAGGGGCTGGATGCAAAGGGAATTTTCATCAACAAATTACGATTTGGGATGAGAAGGAACACATCTATGACCCCCTGTCGGAGTGCAGGGCTGCCAGTATAGGCTGGCATGGAGCTATGTAATGTGCAGATGGTAATAAAATCGGACCTATATCCGTACGTCCTCGAATTGGCCAATACAGGCGTAAAGGTAAGGACGTAAATAAGCGAACTGCGAAAGAGTAGGGAGAGCTTCGGCCCCAGAACAGATCAGGGAAAAAAAAAGTTTAAAAATTACTGGATCAATGTCGACTTATTAGAGTCATCATCAGGAGTATCTACTGATATTGAAAAAAAAAATTTAGTTATATATAGTTAGTAGGAAAAGCAAAAAATAAATAAACGACTCTGTTTTTAATACGGAAAAAATAAATAATGAATGGTTTTGGGAGGGTGGGTAGGATAGCAGATAAGCGATTAGTCATCGGCTGAGTAACAAACTTCAAGGTATATTGAAGTACATTTAATTGAGAAACGGATTTCTCTCCGTTCGTTAGCAGAAGAAATATCGATTTTCGAATTTCGTAAGATTCTAAGGTTAGATACCTCTGATACGTCTGCTTTAAATATGACATTTCAAAACCAGTTAAATGATTCGTTGCATTCAGGTAATTCGTTGATTCGTTGCAACCAGGTAAATGTTCTTTAGCTCTAACTCCAAAGTTGCGCCCAGTCTGTTCAATATATCTGTCAAAAGGGTATTTGTTAGTCTATCTATGAGTGAGTGGAAAGCTCATTTTTATTTTATGGGGATGATTTGAAGAACTAGGGATATCAGCGTCTTTATAAGTAAATTTCCGATAAATTTTAAAGAGATATTGAGAATTTAACCAAGTAAGGGATGAGTCTCACAGTCTATAATTTCCATTCCATAGGCATAGTATGTCATCAACATACTATAGTGAAGTTTCTGACAAACTATGACAAAAAACTTTACAACAGCCCAAAAAGTGTAAATCTACACTATTAAAAAATGCGTTGTGCAAAACGAAATAAATTGTTAAAATAATAAGTCCACAATACCAAGCAAATTTAGCCATAACCATGTGCCATAGCCATTCTTTATGATTTCTAGGAGCTCACTTATTTATGCAGTCATAGATTTTTTTTTAATTTTAAAATTTTGCTATACTAGAAAGTGTAAAGGCGATTCGATTGTCAATGACAAAGCAACGTAGAGATATCTAAGTAAATCGAAATATGCTATCGTGTAGTACTGACTTTATTGCATCTTTTGTAGAAGCCAACATTTATGCTTCGATTCTGCTTCGAGATTCTCGAATGACTGAAGGCTGATTTTATTTCGCGTAACAGCAAAATTCACTCCATTGCTGGGAACAATTTCTTAAATCCTGGATGAAATTGGAAACCAGAAGAACCACTATTACCTTTACGGTTGAATGGATAAGCCTTATCTCGTAACGAATCCATTTTAGCTTTTTGTTTCACATGTTCTCTCCCTCTCTCTAGCTTTCTAGAAATGTTGCCGCTTGCACTGGGGCGTGTATTCATTTCGATCCATCGGTCTCGCCTTTCAGTTTCGACTTCCTGTTATACGCAGTATAGCATTCCGTAACGTCGTCACACCAGCGCAATCAAGGTCTTCATCTACGACGCCTTACGGTTTGTTTTTGGAACATTTAATTTCCACGAGTTAGGATTGACACCTTCTAACGGGACTCAACCAAGATGCTTGTTTTATCGCGTATTTCATGCGAATCGTATTTGCTGTGCGTAATTTGATTTTCACTAAACTTGGAACGAGATACCACATGTAGCATTTTCATAAGAAGTTATAGGATCCAGCTCTCACTTCCGATAAACAGATGCAGACTTTGTTACGTTACACAGCGAAGCGAGTTTATCCGGTGGTTCTCGTGGTTGTTACTATGCCTGTCAGAAGTCTGTATACCCAGTTAGTCACCCGGTGTAGTTGAGGTATATGATCATATTGTACTCAAAATTGTTTCCAAAATCCTTCTCATGGTTAAGCACTGGTCAGTGGTTCTCCGGTTGGGGCGAAAAGCAAGCTGATAGTAATCAATAATATTTTCAGTGAGAGGGATTACTCTGTCAAGTACAATACTAGCAAGCACTTTGTAAGCAGTGTTCAATAAATATGCCACAATAGCTTGCACGTTTGATATGGTGAAGCAATTGCTTTAATGCGGATCTTCGTCATTGCGATTTAGTAGATTTTGGAAGTAGGTTTGCTATACTGATATATTGTTCTATCAGGTTTGTTCTCAGCTCTCCCTCAGCTGTTTTCCTTGGGTGGAAGTCATTAGCGAAATTCCTGGCATTACCAAAACAGTCTCTTGAATTTCCATTTTTTCGATGCCTAGCTCGTACTTTTAGATGTTAAGATGAGGTTATTCGCTATAACTTTGCCGATCTAAATATTCAGTTATAGCTGATTGGTAACTCTGCAGGGAAGCTTGATTATTTAAAGCACCGATATTCCTTCGAACGGATTTATGTGCTTGTCTATTGAATGTAAATGACAGTTTGCACTTGTAATAGAATATGACAAGCAAACGATCGCTTTCCGTGTCTTCTCTATTGTAACATCCCCCGTCGGATTTGCTAGCGGGGTGCCTTTTAGAGGTCCTGACGTGATCGAATTGATTTTCTGACCTTTCATGGCGGCGTTAGTGGCGCGTTCGACTTTGTTGTTTCTGGTGAGGTGCGAGCTGGTAGGGCCGTTGTGCAGTGTATTTTCGCCAGTCTTACCGATTTTTGAAATATTGGCTCCCACTACGATTTTAATGGCCATTAAAAATATTCCACTCAGCCTCCCTGAGTACCAGAAGTACATTTAATCAGAATAAATTCTACTCAAAAATTTTCCGACGCCAATTCGTTTTGAAATGTCATTGATGTCATTTGAAAGGTCCATAGGTGTCATCAGTATATAATGAAATTTCGGTACAAACTCTACGATGTCCTATTATTGGTCACTCAACGGGTCCCATTCAACGAATTCAATCAACGAGTTTTACTAAAAAAGTCTATCGCGATCAATCCGTTTGGAAATCAAACCTATTTTAGTTGAAAGGTTTTGTTATGGCTATTAAATGCAAACTACTTATAATTTTACTTTATGTGCATAAAAATATTTGCCATTTTGGCCGATGACCTTTTGCTATTTTTCTGGTATGATCCCATCACTGTCGAACTTCTTTAGTTTAAAGACGAAAAATCGAGACAACTTATTTTCACAGGCCTCCTTTGAATTTAATGTAAATCCATTAAGATGGTTTGGTAACAAATGGTAGTGCGATAGTGCAAGGTCAGGACTATATGGTGGGTGCATCAAAACTTTCCAGCCAAGCTCTCTCAGTTTCTGCCGGGTAATCAATGATGTGTGTGTCTAGCGTTATCATGATAGACCACAACGCCCTTTCTGCTGATCAATTCTGGAAGTTTTAACTGAATTGCTTGCCTTAAATGCATTAGTTGCTGACAGAAAAGATTAGAATCAATCGTTTGGATCGTCTGGATATGATACAGTTTGGGAAGCTTCATCTCGTTTCGTCCATGATATTTTAACACATCGTTGTCGTATCGCATCCACTTTTCATCACCAGTAATCATTCGCTTTTAAAATGGCTCGATTTCGTTTCGTTTCTGCAGTGCTTCGCTGATAGAAATCCGGTCCATTAAATTTTTAACTGTTAATTCATGTGGTATCCAACCGTCAAATTTTTTTTGTATCCAACCATTTTCAAATGGTTTAAAACTGTTTTGTGATCAATATTTAGTTCTTTACCAATTGCTTGGCTGCTTATATGCCGGCCTTCTTCAATTTTCTGCATGATTTCATCGACTTTTTCAGTGGTTGCCCGACCAGAGCGAGGTGCATCTTTGACATCCATATTTCCAGAACGAAAGCGCTTGAAACATTTCTTTACTGCTGATTTTAATAAAGCACCTTCTCCACAAACAGCACAAACTTTTTCGCAAGCCTGAGTCGCGTTTAAAATGTTGTAACTTTTTATTCACTTCACCGATTTGAATGTTTGTCAAAGTAAAGGGTGTCCCAATCAGTAGTTCAGATTTTAAAAGTTTAATAAAACAAATACGGGTTTATTTATTTCCAAATTATTTGATTTGTTTGAAAGTACAATCCTTCCTGGTTATTTATGGAAAATGATTTTATTTAAATGGGAAATGTCCGCGGCTGGCCTCGGCGTACTCCATTCGGTCGGCTCAATTTCTGAGCACACTTTGGATTGGGTGCATATCTATTAATGCTCAATTGTTTGTGAATTGTCCGTATAACACACTCCACTAATAAAAATCCAAATGCGTCAAATCACAGCTCCAATTCACGTCACCATTTCGACTGATAATGCGGCCATCGAATTTTTGACGTAGTTTTGCTATTCGGCTATTAGATGTGTGGCATGTCGCATTATATTGTTCGAACCCAAAGATCGTCCAAACCAATACTTTCAAGTTAAGGTCACAAAAAACATGTTAACATGTGGCGGAAGTTCATTCCGTTGGCCCTAACGATCGCGCCGTCCTCATCTTCGAAGAAATACGGCCCAATAATGACGCCACGCCACAACTCGCACCAAACAGTAACACGCAATGGATGCATTGGCTTCTCCACATATACTTGTGGATTTTCCGCTCCCTAAACACGAAAATTTTGTATGTTTACGAACCCACCGAGATGGAAATGCGCCTCGTCCGAAAAGATGATTTTTTGAGCAAAAACCACATCAATTTCAAGTTTGTCGTAGGCCCATACAGCGAACGATAACAATGTTGATTTCGAATGCACGATGACGAATTGATGTTCTCGGTCGTTGGGGTACGCGTTTATGCATAAACTTCTTGATACCGTTGGGTGTGAGTCCCGTGTTTTGACCAAATTTCGTACATCTTCTTGCGATTTCGAACCAATTGTCTTTGTTGTGGAAGTAAATTTCCAACATTTCCCACTTTTGTTGAAGCGTTAAGCGAACCATTTCGTCAACTAGAAATAATATACTGAGTTTGTGTCAAAGAAAAAATGACATTAGTGTTGCCAGAATCAAAATAACCGATATGTCAAATCTGAACCGGTTATTGTGGCACCCTACAAGTTAAACTGTGACCTTTCAAACACACATAAGAACTACCCGATACGATTAATGGTTACTGAGATATATGAATGTAAAGCCATCTACCGGGAAAATGCCACGAACTTTTTCCCCTACCTATTAACGGGTGATTTTTTAAGAGCTTGAGAACTTTTTTTTAAAAAAAAACGCATAAAATTTGCAAAATCTCATCGGTTCTTTATTTGAAACGTTAGATTGGTCCATGACATTTACTTTTTGAAGATAATTTCATTTAAATGTTGACCGCGGCTGCGTCTTAGGTGGTCCATTCGGAAAGTCCAATTTTGGGCAACTTTTTCGAGCACTTCGGCCGGAATAGCCCGAATTTCTTCGGAAATGTTGTCTTCCAAAACTGGAATAGTTGCTGGCTTATTTCTGTAGACTTTAGACTTGACGTAGCCCCACAAAAAATAGTCTAAAGGCGTCAAATCGCATGATCTTGGTGCCCAACTTACCGGGCCATTTCTTGAGATGAATTGTTCTCCGAAGTTTTCCCTCAAAATGGCCATAGAATCGCGAGCTGTGTGGCATGTAGCGCCATCTTGTTGAAACCACATGTCAACTAAGTTCAGTTCTTCCATTTTTGGCAACAAAAAGTTTGTTAGCATCGAACGATAGCGATCGCCATTCACCGTAACGTTGCGTCCAACAGCATCTTTGAAAAAATACGGTCCAATGATTCCACCAGCGTACAAACCACACCAAACAGTGCATTTTTCGGGATGCATGGGCAGTTCTTGAACGGCTTCTGGTTGCTCTTCACTCCAAATGCGGCAATTTTGCTTATTTACGTAGCCATTCAACCAGAAATGAGCCTCATCGCTGAACAAAATTTGTCGATAAAAAAGCGGATTTTCTGCCAACTTTTCTAGGGCCCATTCACTGAAAATTCGACGTTGTGGCAGATCGTTCGGCTTCAGTTCTTGCAGGAGCTGTATTTTATACGGTTTTACACCAAGATCTTTGCGTAAAATCTTCCATGTCGTCGAATAACACAAACCCAATTGCTGCGAACGGCGACGAATCGACATTTCACGGTCTTCAGCAACACTCTCAGAAACAGACGCAATATTCTGTTCTGTACGCACTGTACACATTCGTGTGGTTGGTTTAATGTCCAATAAAGTAAACTGAGTGCGAAACTTGGTCACAATCGCATTAATTGTTTGCTCACTTGGTCGATTATGTAGACCATAAATCGGACGTAAATCGCGAAACACTTTTCGAACCGAACACTGATTTTTGTAATATAATTCAATTATTTGCAAGCGTTGCTCGTTAGTAAGTCTATTCATTATGAAATGTCAAAGCATACTGAGCATCTTTCTCTTTGATACCTTGTCTGAAATCCCGCGTGATCTGTCAAATACTAATGCATGAAAATCCTAACCACAAAAAAATCACCCTTTATATAAAGATTAACAGCGCTGAAAATTCTTCAAGCGTAAGAATGGAGTCGCCAAAGAGTACTTACCAAGAGTATTTCTGCTTTTTTGATTCAAACCTCACATATTCCACCCATATGTGATGATCTAGGTGGAATAAATTTCCTCTCAATTTTGCGATGGAAGAGCGTTGATGATGTACTGGATGAGCTTGACTCGAAAAACTGAAGAAATCCATTCATGTGGTTCAATGTTCTTACAAATATCGTCTCATTGTGACTGTACAGAGTGTGACGACTACTTCTTCATTGTGTGAATCAGCTCTATGCTCCCAGGAAACTTTGGATATGTATCGCCTTGTACTTATATATATGACGATATAAACGTATGTATACCTTCATAGCTATCACGCCTCTTTTTCAAAATGAGCGAACCTTTGAAGGACCGCAGTAATTCACAGGCACTGTATAATACGGATGAACGTTTTTGGCCATTACCGTTGGTACATTACCTATAATAACAGAGAATCAATCTGTATTTGGGTTTTGTTTGATGCAATTGAAGTACTTATTAATTATTGACTTGGGTAACAGTCTGGCTTTTATATTATCCAAAATTTTCATTAAGCAATGCTAGTAGACTCAGTTCGGAATGGAAAGAATTGTTTTGCAAATGGATTAAGGTTGTGACGGTTACATTTCAAGACGAGAGACTTAATACAGAAACATATAGACTAACCTTTATGGTTTGGTTGGTAAGTGAAGGTTTCTCGTGTATCCTCTTCTTCTCCAAATTCCTATGGTGCCTGCCTGTTAACACAGAATATTCTTCGATAAATAACCATCACCTTTGCTTTCACCTAAGCATACACATAAAACAAAATTAAATTAAGTCAAAATAAAGTCAAATAAATTTATCTTGGAACTAAGAAAATTTGGAATATAGAGCTACTACTACACGCACATTAAAGTTGGTTCGTTGGACTTACGAACGCTAGACGAAGCGCATGATTTTGCGTTTATGAAAAACATAATTAAACCGGCAATTGTTGTAAAACAATGCAGAGTCGAAAAAAAGAGAAGCATCGCGATCGGACGGTGAACTGAAAAAAGTACCCGTTTGGTGAACGCATTTTCGGTAGAAACTAAAATGGCAGCTCGTACAATTCTGATATATACTTCAGACCATTTAAATTATATAAACAATAAAACCGTCATCAAGTTCCTCAAGGTCCGCTTGTAGGTCATCATAATTTTTAACACATCTTTACTTCTATTTGCCGACTGATTCATTGACTGAAATGTATGACCAGGCAATTTAGTAAGAAACCCGGATGACACCGGGCACGCCATACACCTTTATTACATTTAACAAGATGGAAGGATAGCCAACAGTTCGTAAATTGTTAGTAGAAAATATAATGTAAGGCGATTAGCACAAGACAGCACAATTGGTTTTAATTTTTTGGATAGAAATAATCAGCAATCAGCATCCTACACAAAATGTATATTTAATGAAACGTTATTAAGTTAAAGGTTCAGTATTAAGAAGAGTGCACGATATAATTAATAATAGTAATGTAGTAATTAGTTAATTAGTAAAGGAGGAAAGGAATACACTCGACCTTTCTATTTTCAATGGATCAAATCTTTTGAATCGAATTGAATCTGTTGTTTTAATGGGTTTATTTATGAAAAATAATTAAATAAAAAAACTTTATAATACGAACTTGTCCTTCCCACCCCTATATGCCGAAGATTTGAAAATCTTCAAACGTCAATTAATTATATACCAATGTCGAAAGCAAAGTTAAACCGTTAATCTGCTTGGAAACATGTTTCCGTACAAGGTAAAGCAGCTCGATTATTGAGACCAGACAAAGTGTAGATAAAGAGAAAATTATTGAACAAATTTATTTGGGTTGTGGGTCAATTGGCATCTACTGGCCAATTAAAATGCTGTTCAAATCCCTTACCAGAAAACAGTTCAAAGAAGACTCAAATTTATAGAGACCAACTTACTCCATCGATGTACTCTTACCTCGTATACACAACCAAAATTATTAACTAAATTTATAACACTTAATGATTCCAAAGCCATACGAAATAGTTTGAACAATCAAAGCAATATGGTGTTCAATCTGATGCAGTTACATCGGTATTTAACCCTATACTTAATTTAGTAGTAAAATTTATGTAGAGCATAAAACTGTGTAACAATCCAAAAATAATAATCACATTTAAAAAATATTCTCAGATTCAGTTAATGCATCTACTACATAAATTTTAATGCATTTTTCTACTTTACTTATATAACTATTAACCAACTATTCAGACAATTTAACAATATTTTTGTTGCTATTTTGTATCTCCGTTGGTTTGTTAATATAATGAAACCAAAAAACATTTTTTTTTGGGTCTGGTAGTTTCTTTTGGTATAACTCCTTTTGTTGTTGCTGTATTGAAACCAAATCCTGGTGTAGTTTCTCGTTTTATTTTATATTTTTTGGTGTCCTATTTGTAGCAAGTGTATTCTGGGGAGATATCAATTGAATATTTCTGGTCGAATAAATAGAAATAACACGATTGGAATAAATTGCTTTAATTTGGTCTTATTTGATTTTAAGGAAGACCAGTACGGTTAGGATACGATACTAATGCTAAGTTTAGCAAGTTTAATATTTTTCAACTAATTGTTTTTTTTATGGCACAGTGGCTCTAGGGAATGATTGCGATAGCGGTAATTTGTATACAAATATGATCATATAATTTTTGATTTGTACTGATTCCTAAAATGAAGCTCAATAGTATTATTGTCTGCTTGTCGTCTTATACCTATAGATACCTCGTAATACAATAATTCGTCAGCTTTTGTTATCGTTAAGGCATTAAAGACGATGTACTGTATCATTGCAACATCAATTTAACCTAAACATTATAACATTTTTTAAATTTAATTTTTTGTTTGTTTGGTACATCCCGAGACATAATGGCTGCCAAAAAAAAATTAAAAGCTTTTGAAAAGTATTTTAAATTTTATGTAAACATTTAACAAAAAACAATGAGAAGAAAAAATTAACTTCTTTTTACTTTCTTAACATCAGATATAGCTACGTACATTTACATAGTTTTTAGTTTGTTTTTTATAAAATTTAAATATTTAAAAAAGAGTTTTCGGTCTTTCCGCTTGTGTTTGCTCTTAAATTGTAAGTAATGGAAGCATTAAGTCCAAAAATATTTATTTGAATAGCATGCAATTTGTTGTTATGTCGTTTTAAAAAATTGTAATTTACGAATCATAAAGTTTTGTAATTTATTGTAAATTAAAGGAACTACTAAAACTAATTATTGTTAGAGTAAGAAGGATATAGATACATTCGATTCTTTACAAGAAATTATAAAAAAATAAATCAGGCAACACTAAGTTCACCCTGAATTGTATTACCCCGTTACATGCAAATGTAACCCATTACGTACTGATACAAGAAAGACATATCCTTAACCTGTCCCTAAGACGGACAGTTTCAATCAACGAAACCTAGTAAAAAATGGAAGGATGAATATGTTGTGGCGAACACCACACATTTTGTTTACCATGAATATCTACGTACCTGTCGTACAATATACCACACTTGATTTATAAAGCCAAACACTAAACTTACCGGACTTTTGGTAAAACTTGATTTTTATACTTTGTTTACGTAAAAGAAAGTACAACGTTTTTTGTCAGTAATTTTGGCTTAAATTTTGTAAAAATGATCGGAGCCTCTCGAATCTTTTAGTTTATAATTGTTTTTCTAGCAAATGATATACTTTTCACAATATTTGCCAAAACTGAAAAGCTTCTATAGAAGCTATCACTTCCGGTGGACGTCGGACGTTTTGTTATTTTAGTTGTTGGCTGAATTTTGACAGTTGAGTTTGCTGATATTCAGCGCTTAATATTGGCTATTGGTGTCACGGATGTTTGGCTGTGAGTAGGTTTGCTGAATGTTGCATCCTTTTTTTTGTCGTATTTGTTTAACTTCTCCGGCTGGGTGAAGTTACATTTTCAAATGGAAGTTAATGCAAATGAAGTTTGTTGTTGATGGCTAGTATAGTCCAAGTATGGTCCATGCTATTTTTCTATCTTTTTAGCATGGGTTCATCAGTTCTAACAAGTTTTTGTTGTCTTCATCAACGTACTGGTTGTATGCCATTTTAAGTGTCAATATTTTAAGTCTTGGTTTCCCGAGTTGCAATAACTTTTTTGTAATTTGAGATGATTTGCTCTATCTCTCCTGCGTTGTCTTTTTGCTGCTACAATACCTGTTCCATGTCTGTGTTTGAGAAAGATTGGGCTGTTCTAATAGACGGTTTTTGTTGGACTTAAGAATAATTTTTTGCCAGTTATTGTTTGGCTGTTTTTGAAAGGTGCTGATGTTTGACGACTCAAAGAAACAATATCTATAGTGCGCTTACCATGAGTGTACCACAAAATTAAATGCTTTTCTCAGTTCTAATATAAATGATAATAGATGGTAATATGAAATTAAATTTTAAATTATTTGGAATATCGTGAATTATTCAATTGGTTGAATTATTAAAATTATACGAAACAGGTCAACTCGGCGACGAACAACTCGGCGACGGTAACCTCGGCGAGTGGGAAAAAATTGAAAAAAATCTAAAATGGAGATAAAAATGGACTAATTGCGGGATTGCTGATTTTTGGTCGTCACAAAGTGTGAACAAAATATGATGCAGGTGTACATCTTCGAGCGAAGGGTCGTTTACCAACGGTCACTAAATGGTAGCTAGCGATACAACAAATAATTTCTCTGAAGCTTGTCTTCGCAAATTATATTTGAGCTTTGGCGGTGGTATTGCTCGCCCTAGTGCATCGATAAACTAAGAAATGCAAAAAATTTACATCATGAATGTCCACCGAAACTACGAAGGAGCGGATTATAGAATCTTAAGCAAAGTTATCAACTTGATTGTCGGAGCATAATCGAATACCTTCGCGGAATATCGTACAACTATAACATGTTGTGAAATTTAGCTATATCATTGGCAATTCAGAAAAACCACTTATCTTACTACCTAAAATAAATGGTTTTTCTGAATTGCCACAGATACATATGCACACATACATTTCATTCATATACATATGTAAAATCTAGCATCCGCGCACTATCATCATCGCTTCATTTGTTCATGTTTGTGGCACTTCGGGTGTTAATACTTTTATCCTTCACATCTCAGCTTATTATTACACTGGGTTCCAATTGGCGCCGTGTATTGATGCGATCGTGAGTCCGTTAAATTCATTTGCGCACTAGCTGGTCACTTATATCTGAAATATTGAATCCATTAGCTAAATCGCAAAAATTGTTTCTGTAATATCGACTATGGAATAAAAATTTATTCGTTTTTACATACTGATACTTGGTCAAAATGCACCTGCAAAAATTGGCAATTCCGCTATTAAAGATATTAATATTTACAATTTGATTATGCAACTAGAATTTATTGTATGCTAAATTATATCTATTCCACAAAGCACTATTTTTAATTAAACATAGACAAACTAAACATGCACACCTCGAAAATGTACGTGCACCATATTTTGTTCACACTTTGTGGCGACCAAAATTCAGCAATCCCGCAATTAGTCCATTTTTATCTCCATTTTAGATTGTTTTCATTGTTTCCCCCGTCGCCGAGTTGACCGTTGCCGAGTTGTCCGTCGCCGAGTTGGTCGTCGCCGAGTTGTCCGTCGCCGAGTTGACCGTCGCCGAGTTAACCGTCGCCCAGTTGACCATCGCCGAGTTGACCGTCGCCGAGTTTGTCGACGCCGAGCTGGTTTCACCGAGTTGACCATTGCCGAGTTTACCGTCGCCGAGTTGACCATCGCCGAGTTGACCATAGCCGAGTTGTCCGTCACCAAATTGGTTGCGCCGTGATGTTGCGTACCGAAATTTTATAGTAACCTGAATGTGACTGACGAGGTACCTGGGTATACTTTTACCGTCTATTTTTGTATGTTTCAGACACAAGAAAAACTTTGAAATGAAATTTTATGTGAACTTCTAGGTCAATTAATAGAATACGATTGCAATTAGAAAGTAGAAATGTTTCTACTTGGAGGAACGTGATCCAAATTATAGAGTAACAAAGGTACCCGGGTACCTTTAAATATTTTACACGGTATCTGAATGAAATATTTTGCCAATAATTTATAGTTTAATGTTATTTCATTTAATTTATGTTTATATTTATTTCAAAATAGCTAACCAATTTTTTATATTACTATGAACAACAGTTTTGACTGTTGTGACACGTTGGTTTATTTATAGAATGTTCTTCGCAAACTGGCATGTTTCAGCTAAAGCAAGATTATTTTTAGTTTATATAATTTTAGCTAAATAATTTTATAGTTCCGCTCCAGGTGGTCATATTCCAGAACTTCTTCCAAAAATCATATAAAAATCCCATTTCCATCCAACATACCCAATCCCATCATAATCGGTTAATAATTTACCAAGTTCCGTCCCAGGTGGCCATATTCTAGAACTTCTTCCAAAAATCATATACGAATCTTATTTCCGACCAACGTATCCAATCTCATCATAATCGCTAACGAATTACCGAGTTCCACCCCAGCTGGCCATATTCCAGAACTTCTTAGAAAAATCATATATTATAGCATCTCGTTTCCATCCAACATACCCAATTCCACCATAATCAATCGGTTAAGAAAATACAGAGATCAATACAAGCGACGAAAATTAAAATGGTGGTGCTTTTTAGCTATCGAGCGGTGTAATTAAATTTTGGATGTAGATGATAGGTATATATCTGCAGCATCAAACTGTATACCCCGATTTTGTTTTCATCAGGTTTTTGAATTGCCTCCCTATGTGAAAGCAAATTTAAAGACCAAAAATTTAGTTTTCATAAAAAATGCATGTAGACAATATTTTTGACTGTTGTGACCTTAATTTCTCAAATTAAAAATGGTTTCTTCACTCACATGAGGGTTAACTTCCAATTTGTAGGTAAGCCAAAATTAAAACTGGAAAATTATAAGATGACAACCTCGTACCAAAACAACAATGAAAAACATAACAAAAAAGCAATATCCTACATTTTTTACGAATTGCCTACGTAAGCTACCGAGATAATTACCAAATTTGCGTAGACGCACTACATTTGTGTTCGGTGAAATGTTTTTCGGTGAATTGTTTTTTACCGAAAAATTTCAATACTATTCAATACTATTAAAGTTAGCAGATAGTTTTACAACAGAAAGTTAAAAAATCGATAATGCAGATAGAGTTTTTGCTATCTCAGTCGAAAATATAATATGTTACGTCAAATATTAATATGGCTCAGTCGAAATCATCAGCCGACATATCTAAAATTTCGACTGAAACCGTTAAATCTAAAACACTAAACTGTATTTTGAATACCATTATTAAATTTCCGGAAAAATTAATTTTCCTATTGGGAAATTTTTTAAAAAGTTCAACGTTTAAAGTGTCATAGTTGAAAAGTAGACAGAATAAAAGGTTTTAGTAATGGTTACTAAAGGCAAAAGTTTCAGTTCACTTTTCATGTGGAAAGCCTGGGAAAACTCGTTTGAATATATCGTACAAATTCAATATATTCGAACGAGTTTTCCCAGGCTTTCCTAAATATTATTCACAATTTTTAAAAATCTACATCAAACTTTTTCCTCAGTATAGGCCAGAATAAAATAATTTAACCATAAATTACACGTAAATTCTTTCCCCAGTTCCATATTGCCGGGGAATAACCAGAATAAGGCCACTGGACACTTTAAACGTTGAATTTTTAGATATTTTCGAATTTTGTATGTACGAAAAGTGAACTGGAGTGAAACTCCGTTTATGAACCTTTGACAGTACACCAACATACCCTCCAACTTATGAATGATTGAACTTTTATCAATTAATTCTTGTAGCGTGTTTGCTTTGGATTCCGCGGTTATTATGAGACAAGAGATATTTTCTGCGCTGTCCTGGTTGTGGTCAGCTTGTGTTTGCGGACCCTTGTATGAGGGTGCTGATGGCCATGTACTTGAATTTTCCTACAAAAATGTTGATCCCGTTTGGGAGACTAGGTTTTTGTTTGTTAGTACGTAATCACATTGTAGCTGAGATACCCGATATCAACTCTCATCCTGCTTAAAACTACGATGGAATCCGTCGAGGCGAACCTCTTTACATCTTGGATGTTCATGGTATTTTTTTGCGTATCCTAGAAGCTTAGATAACAGATACGCTGCATTTAGTTCCAGCTTTGGAACTGTCAGTTTTGTTTTGGTTGGAGCACCTCTGGCCTTTGCTACCAGCAAGCTGGTTTTAACTTCCTCGAATGTATTTGTGTTTCTTCTTGCGAAGCATCTACAAATCCACATAATTCCGATTTTTGCGATGACGGTGTTTTAACCCATCTTGTTACCTTTAATCTGCTTAATTCATCTAATTCAATCTTACACATTTTCCTTTATTATTCAATTGATTCTGGTAGCTTGTCATCCCACTGTGTATCAGCTCTCCAGGTATCCTGCATTAACAGCTTTATTGGTATCGCTATTGGCGATAACCAGCCGACAGGATCAAATAATTTTGAAGCGTCGGACAATGGTAGACGTTTCGTTGGTTCTTCCATTGAAAAATTTCGCCTGGTCAGGAAAAAAATTCAAATGTGTCATCTTCAGGATTATAAATGCAATGGAAATCCTCCCCTCCGTGCAAGTCTTGCCATCTGTTGTTGAATGGTTACAATTTCCTCGATGCTGTCATCATCAGTCAGTGGCTCGTCCACGTAAAAATCTCCATGATTTTTGCAGCTGTCGAATAGTTCTTCTTTACATCTTCTGCTAATTGCATTAATGTTCTTACAGCAGGAAATGTCGCTGCCGTTGTTCCATATGAAACCGATTTTAGTTTGTATTCTTCTATTGGTTGTGATGGATTTTTACGCTACAATATGCGTTGTAAGTTCTGGTGAACATGGTGCATCCAGATTTGCCTGAACACTTTTCTGCATCTGCTGTTAGCACGAATTTGTGTGTTCACCACCTCAAGATGATGTCAATTAGCTAACTATGAATTTTGGGGCCGTTTATTATTATGCCATTCAACGATAGTCCTGAAGTGGGTTTGCTCGATGCATCGAATACTACTCTTAGGTTTGTGGTAGTACTTTCGTGGGTGATCACTCCATGATGTGGTATATAGTTATACTGTCACCTGGACCATCTTTCACCAATTGCATATGTTGTTGAGCTAGATGGTCTTCCATAAATTCGTGATATAGTTTCGCGAATGGCTTATCTTTTAGAAATTCTCTTTCAATTTGCTGTAATCGTGCTACTGCCTTTTTTCTGGATTCTTCTAGTATAGATGGTACTATTTTGAACGGTAAATGTACCATGTATTTCCCATCTGGTAGTCGCATTGTCGTTTCTGCATATAGTTTTTCTTCGATTGTGTAAGTGTTTTTTCTTGCGGAATGGCATCAAGTTCTATTAATAAATCTAATTGTTGCTTAATTGTTTTAGTGGTGACCATTGACAACATTTTATCTTCCTGGTTATAGCCTGTGCTGTCCATTATAACGAATTAGAGGATAGTAGTCAACTCCGATTATTACATCAATCCTATTGGACTTATTGTATCGTGGATCTGCAAGTTGTAAATGTTGCAAATGTGCTTATTTGTTGGTATCAAAGTCGACGTCTGGAATATTATCAGCTAATTTTTTAAACACGATTGCTTCAAACTTAATTCCAAAAGAACTCTGAAGCCTTGAAGATAAAGTTAGTTCGACTTTGTGACTGCATACTCCGGCTTCCTTCTCTCCCATTCCTGATATTCTTGCGTTGACTTGTTTCTACCTCGCCTTAGGAAGATTTACTGCGTTTGTAGAGATAAATGATGCTTGAGAGCTTGCGTCAATTAATAATCTGAAGAGCATGCATTTTCCCCCGCTTGTTAGCAACGGGTGCGATTAGATGTGTAGGTAATATCGCAGGACATAATTTGTTATTCTTTAGAAGGTCCGTTTAACTATTTGACTTTTGTTCTCTCGTGAGAGGGTTGTTGGTAGGACTGTTGGCTTTTGGTTGCCATTGACCTCTAATGAATTGAACCTTCCTTCTTAACATTTTTAAAATTCCGTTGATCTTTGAAATTCGCTTGGATCTTTTAAGGAGATCTCATAGAGTCGCCTTGATTCATTGTCTAGTTTTTTAGTTAAGGTGAAGATTATTATTGAGTTCCGCGATTCAATGTTTACCCTTGCGTTACGCATTCCGTATACAAACATTCAACTGTTGTATCTCCAATTTGCAATAAAATATGTTTGTCCAATTTTGTTTCCCAGCACTGTATATTCACCTAAAATTTAATTGTCTATTCACATGACAATCGCACACTCATTTCAACATTAATCTTAAATTACCCAAAAAATCGTTCTTAAATAGCCAATTAATCGTGTAATTTTATAGTTGTGTTATTGTTGTACATACAACGTTTTTATTGCTACACACACAAGAAAAAACTAAATCATCTGATTATTTCTAAACGTCTTACCCTACGGCTGGAAACATAGCCATATACCTACTCGTATACTTCAGTACCAGCACGATATAAAAAATAAAATATAAATTTTCCACGTTAATTACGTACCATCTTCTGTTATTTCTTGTTATATACATCTAATAATAAATTTTCCGAACTCACACACACTCACACACACACACATACACAGCGAGACCATCCAAATACACAATCATTAGTTATTCTTTTATTTCATTTTATTCAACTAATTAAAGTCATAATTAATTTTTAAATCTTTCCACCTGTCCGGTGCGGTGCTCTGGCTCGGCCTTAAATAACATTCAAAAAATACCATTTTTTTTTTTCAGATACGCAATGTTAGATGTTTACCAAAAAAGAAAATTTATGACAATGGTGCCGAACAAAATACTAAATTTTTTTTTGTACTTTGGCCGCAAATGACCACTTTCTCTATTGAGTTTCACTCTTCTTATTCCTAATTTGAAATGGTTAAAAAGAAATAAATTGGTCAATTATTCGTTTTTTTTCGTTGCTGTTTTGTGGTGGGGTAGTGTTTATGTGTGTGTGTGTATAAGTATTGTGTGAGCTCCTTTTATTATATCCTTGCACAAGATTATATAATTTATTCTGTAAGAATATTCAGAGATTTTTTTGTTGTTGCTTTCGGGTTGGTTTTATGTTTCTCGAGCGTTTCTTTATATTGAGGTGTATAGCGGTGCGGGGTCGACGGTTTCGTTTGTTCTTCTTTGTGCGGTTCTGATTATATTTTGATTACCTTTGTTTCTGTGTGTTTTTTTTATTCATTAGGACGTGACCTAAATTTCTTATTTTGTTTGTATCATTTATTATCCGCATTGTTTTATGGCATTGTGTCTAATACGAAATAAGACGCGGGTCACTCATAAACTATATGATGTACGAGTTTATCCGCAGGTGAGTATTTAGAATGTGTTTTGAATTATCAATGAAAATATAAAATGCCATGCTTGACTACAGCATATCCGTAACCACTTAAGTCATAAAATATTTTAAAATTTAAATTAAGTTCGACAAAAATTTATTTTCTTTGCACACACAAAAGAAAATATGAACAATTTTAAAAATATCGACAAGAAGACATATACTGATATGTATCATCTACATACGAAACCATTTCAATTTAAATAGACTACAAATATTATACAAGAAAAATTAACATATCTTATGTAATGTTATATACAGTATGGCAAAAATGTACATATTTGTACCGATATAATATACGGAAAAACAGGCAGTCTATGATAATAAAGCTTTTATGTGTGTGTGTGTGTGTGTAGTACTGTACATGTTCGTATATGTCTCTATATGCATACACATTAAGTTCTGTCTATATACATGACACTATATTAAAAAAAATCTAAATGAAAATTTAGGTCATGATAAGATGTTTGAACAACATTCTTTATGGTAAAAGAATATTAGTCATTATATGTCATATACTACTAGTGTATGGTGTATGGTAAAGCTTTCATTTTTGGTTCTCTATATCTCATCATAAAATTGACTTGTGTAAAAGTTAAATTGGATAAATTGTTTGAGTGACCAACATTATGAAACTTAGAATATAGTGGTGAATAAATTTGCTAGGGTAATCTAATCTAAAATGGTTTTTTGTGTATAAGTGGAGCAAATTACTGGGATAGAAGGTTTTCATACGGATGTATGATGTTGAGAAAATTATAGATATATACGAGTGTTTAATCAAAAAGCTTCGTGCTCTGAATTAAGTGTAATTCTGAAGATTTTTTAAATGCGATTTAACATAATTTGGTGTGTAATCTGAAATTGTTCACTATAATTTTAATATTTAATTTTTATATTATTTTAATCGACTGCATTGACCTGCGATATTTCGATAAATTCGAAAACAAACCCCTTTACTTCTTAGGATTCTCCCAATACTAGGAATTGGATGGAGATTAATCAATATTATCCATTTTCGTTAATGTGGTAAACGCAATGGATTTAAATTTGAAATTTAATCCTGTGTGCCTAACCCGATTTTTTTGACTAAATTAAAGACTAAACTAAATTGTTCGCTAGTTGATAACATTCATTAATAGATAGTTATAGTATCGGTATTTCAAGCGGTGCCTAATTTCATAATTCATTTATTGACTTTCAGACATTTTTTTTTTAATTTTAACATTAATTTTTATATATAAAAAGCATTAAAGTGAGAATGACTACTAGTGGATTTAATGTCCTTTAAAAGATCGTCATTCACACTTTTATGTACAAAACATATACACCAAATAGTGTTATAGTGACTAAAACTACATTACGCATAATAAAAAACAAAATTCAAATACATAACAATTAATATAACTTAATTTAATTAGTTAAGAATGAATGGCATTATAAATCACAAATAATCTTTAACTGATCACAACAGATGAGATTTTATCATTCGTTTAAACATAAAAATGTGTACAGCGCTCTTAATATGTTCAGGTAAGTTAATATAAATATATGGCCCAATAAATGTTAATGATTTTCTGCCAAATTCAGTTCTAATTTGGGGGCACTTCAACTGACTAGAAATTCTGGTTGAATAGCCACGATCTAGAAATTCGAATTGTATAGTCGAAATTAATGATGGGATGTGTAGAGACTTAAACATGTAGATCGACACATACATTTCAAAAATTGCTTTAATTGGGAGAATGCCTATAGCAATAGTTCGAAAGAGTTCCACAGTAGGAAATAGGTGAGGTAGTTTATACATTGCTTTACAGACCGGTGTGAAGTTTTTAACGAAAAGTGTAGCTACACAAATTAATGAAAAGTGTAGTTACACAAATTAATGAAAAGTGTAACTTCTAAAAAGTGTAGCAATTAAAAGTGTAAATAATACACTTACTAAAAAAAGACCGTCAAAAATGTATACTTCATGCAAATACCGGGATCAAATTTTATCATAATAATTCTAGTCTAAAAGTTAGGGTTATTACAAGTAAAAAAATTAATTCTTTAAATGTTTGAAATGATATACATATCCGAATCTATGGTTGATTAGAAAAAACTCAGATATGAATCCAATTGTTGGCATACAACGACCAATAGTTAACAACTTAAGCTGTTCAAAATAGTTAACTAAATTAAAATAAATTGTTTTGAAATGGATTCACACAAGAATTAGGATATACATTTCATAAAAATTCAAATATTTTTCAAAATACTTGCTACACTATGGCCAATTCAGGAAAACTCAGAGATGTTACCAAGTGTGGACATATATTTCCTGAAAGTTGATGAATCGTCCTGGAATCGGCAATAGTGTAGCAGATATTTTGACGAATATTAGAATATTCATTAAATTTGCCGAATTAAAATTGTTGTGAAGCAATCCCAAATCTTTTTATTTTGACGTGGTTAACTGTTTTGAACAGGACGATTCATCCACTTTCAGAAAATATATGTCCACACTTGGTAACATCTCTGAGTTTTCCTGAACTGGCCATAGTGTAGCAAGTATTTTGAAAAATATTTGAATTTTTATGAAATGTATATCCTAATTCTTGTGTGAATCCATTTCAAAACAATTTATTTTAATTTAGTTAACTATTTTGAACAGCTTAAGTTGTTAACTATTGGTCGTTATATGCCAACAATTGGATTCATCTCTGAGTTTTTTCTAATCAACCATAGATTCGGATATGTATATCATTTCAAACATTTAAAGAATTAATTTTTTTACTTGTAATAACCCTAACTTTTAGACTAGAATTATTATGATAAAATTTGATCCCGGTATTTGCATGAAGTATACATTTTTGACGGTCTTTTTTTAGTAAGTGTATTATTTACACTTTTAATTGCTACACTTTTTAGAAGTTACACTTTTCATTAATTTGTGGAACTACACTTTTCATTAATTTGTGTAGCTACACTTTTCGTTAAAAACTTCACACCGGTGCTTTACAGCACCTATTTTGTAAAATCTGCAATTTATTCAGTTTCTCTTTAACAGCTGAACCAAAGGTAGAAGAAGCGTATGAGAATCGGGTATGAATAAATGAGAAATAAATGTTTTTTAACACATGTACTGGAAAAAATTAGCCAATTTTCTAATCAAGCAAATAAATGGGCAAACAAATAGAATTAATATGGTCCTCCCACGTCATATGCTTGTCGAATATTACTCCAAGGTACTTGAATTTGTCCACACGCTCTACGGTGCAATTTGCTACTTAAAGTGGTTGTAAATCAATGTGTTGCAGGCGTGGGGAGTGAAAAATTATATATTTCGTTTTATTAAAATTAACTGATATTTTGTTTAAGTGAAGAAAATCTAAAAGTAAAATAATATCATCCCTCATATGTGACAATGTTACCTGACAATCTCTAGATTCATAGAACATGGCCGTATCGTCAGCAAACATTCTAACATGACCCGTGAACCCTGTAAATTAGCCATATCATTTACTTAGATTAGAAATAATAGAGGGCCAAGGACACTTCCTTGAGGAACACCGCAGTTCACACTTAAAGTGAAGCTTTTTACACCATTTAGAATCGCAAACTGCTTTCGATTACTAAGGTAGCTTGCTAACAGTTTGTATGATAGGCCAGTTATCATAACCACCACCCTTTGTATTACTGAGATTTGAAATTAAATTCGATATTTCGCTGCATTAAGTGGGCGAAAAGAAACAAGAATTAATACTACTCACCATAGTATGAAATTTATTCAAATCATCTGAGCCTGGACTAGAACTACTTGCTGATACAGAAGAATCAAAAGAATTAACAAAACTGAGATTAAATATATTAACAATGGCAGTAGGATCATGATACTCAACATCATTACAAATAACGGAGTGGATCCTATTATTAGAGTTATTTACCATGAACTGATTTAACTGTTTCCAGATTTCTTTTTGGCTCAAATTATTAAATAGATTGTCAAAATAATGCTTCTTTGCAAAATATTTTGCGTTTTTGATCTTCCTATTTAGCAAATCTAATTTATGTTTTAGTTCTAAATTTGTACTGTTCCTTTTAAAACGCTTCAACATCCGGTTTTTAAGTTTAATTAAATCCCAGAGATCAAGAGTCATCCAAGGGCAAACACTTGCATTTTTCATTTTTACATGTACTTCCTTGAATACGGAAAACTGTAGAACCAGTTTATTATACATATCAAAAATCCGTTCTAGAGTAGACTCAGGATTTCTGACGTCAAACACGGTACTCATTAAAAAATATTCAAAGGACTCATTAACCTTTTTGTAATTAACGTATCTCTTCGTTAGTGTCCGAGTATAATATTTAGGCTTGAAGCGAAATTTTGAGAGTACAAAACTATGATCACTTATGTCGGCTACAGCGGTAAAATTCCGAACTTGCTCAATACTATGAAAACTGCTAACAGAGTGGTCTAAAATATTATGGCTAAGTGGTCTGGTAAAGAAAGTGTTTGTTACAATCATACCATGAGAGAGCAAGGTTGCGTTATAGTCTGAGATTAAGTTAGAATTTTTATTAACAGGTATGTTCATGTCACCAACTAAAATAAAATCGTGTGTAGGTTTATGGTTTCTGAGAAGTTGTTCTAAAAAACCAAGAAACGATGCTGTATATTCCGCATACCTTAAATTTTATTTTAAAAATTTGTAAAAAGTATTTAAAAAATTTACAAATTGAAATGGAAATTGAAACTGAAGATGATGTGGTATTTGAATTATTTGTTAAGGTAGTAATAAGTTACGAAAAGATATTAAGATGAAAAAATCGTAGAAACTGTGGGGTAAATATAATAAATAAGAATCCTAACCTAAAATTGATAAATTTGTTGTTATTTTATTTAATTTCTTATTTTAGCCAGAAAGAACCTTTGTCAAATATTATAACTATCATCTGACGAAGTTTAAAAAACATGTTCGTGTATCCGCAAGATCACTCCATCGAATGTTGTTAATATTTGGACAGAATAACCTCGGATATGGTATAAAATGCAAACTTTACGTATTTTTGTATCGGCTTGCGAGTGGGGCGAGCTCCAGAGTGACGGGTGTGTCTTTCGGAATAACTCGGTATTCCGTAAAAAGAATAATACATAGCATGTCAAATTTATTCGTCTGTATTTCCAAAAAAGTTATAAAACTGCCAATATTTGAAGAGTACGAACAAATTGCTAATCCTTTCAATTCCAGAGCGAATACAAAAATATTTTCGAAAGCTATTGGTGCCATACATGGGTGTCACGTGAAAATTACTGTTCCCACGCGCTTTCACGATCAGTACATTAATCGTAAACTAGACAAGCGATTGCTTTGGCAAATTTCTCAATATTGTTGCCGGATATACCGGATCGGTACACGACCAAAGGGTGCTACGTAATAGCAACATATACAAAACTAGTAATTTTCCTCCTCCTGGGTACTTTTTGTTAGGTGACAGCGGTTACAAATGCGTTTTAACGCCGGTGCCTATTATAACACCTTTTCATGAAGATCATCTCTTACATCTCAGGAAACGCGTTTTAACTTAATACACGGTAGAGCGCGCAGTGTTATTGAGAATGCTTTTGGCCAAATAAAAAAATGCGAAGGTCCATTTTTCTCCAAAACTTGGAATTAAAAATTGAGAATTCCATAAAAATATTATTGGCTTGCTGTGCCATGCATAATATTTGTTAAAATGATGGCATGAATTTGGAAGATAGCGTTATTTCTCAAGTTATATTTGATCACGAAGCACTACATATCCAATTAAACACTCAAGATCAAAATTATTTGGTATTAATTCCTTTAGGAATGTTATGCAAAACATTGAATAAAACATTAAAATAATTAATCAAATCATTAAATAATTGATTATTAATTTAAATTATAAATAAATGTTTTATATAATCATTTAGTTAATTCAGTTAACTAATTTATTTAATCCAGTAACATTTTGATTATAAATCAAACAAATATACTATTTGTTTTATTAAATGTTTTAGTTGAAACAATTATTTCAAAGCTTGGCTAAAATCAGCTAATTAAGATTCAATAAATCAGCCAATCACATTCAATGGCTAAAAATCATTCCTCGGATTTAAATGAAATTGATTAATATTTATATGAAAATACTATTGTTTTCTTTCTGTGTAGGCGTTTGAGCTTTAATGCTCGGCTTAATTGCAACAATTGTTGTTGATAACGTTTTCTTGTGATGATTACGTTAGGCTGGAGTACCTCATAGTGGATTACTCCGAAACGATCCCACGAGATGCACATCATTAGATTCTTGCCACGAATATTCGGTTTGACGGTTGAAGTTGATGGACCTTTGGGTTGTCATAGTGAATCCACTTTTCGAACCCCGTCACGTTTCGATGCAAAAAATCTACCGAATTTGTTATTGGAGAAGGTTGCTTACACGTGAAAAACGGCGTTCGACGTCTCTTACCTTGAGTTCATAGGGAATTGTATTTCCTTATTTTTGCTCTATAACCATGGTCTTGAGACGATTCTGAATTGCTTGTTCAGTCACTCCCAAAGTTTCATGACATAAATCTTGGTCCAATAACAACTCTAACTCAGCGTTTTCAAACATTAATGGTCTCCCTTCGCGTTCTTCGTCTATGGTGTGAAAATCGCCACTATTAAAACGGCGGAACCAGTACTCACACATTTTTATTGATGAAGCATGTTCCCCATATGCTTCACATAACAATCGACTTTCATCAGCTGCAATTTCCTGCAATTTCCATCAGTTGACATAGGTAAAGCACAAAAAATATGTTGTTTAAACTTCAGCGACATGATACACACTGGTTTTTAGAGGGAAATTATAACGCTTTAACATGAATATTGTTACTCTTGGAAAATGTTTTCAATGCTAGATTGCTCACTCGTCAAATGTTTCCGAGACTGGATTTTTTTAATTTCTCGGAACTGTAATCATCTGCAGGTGAAATCATGGTTTGTATTTGTTATTCATCGAAAACTGATTTTATAGCTCCAAACAACCATCTAACCCAATTGAGTACGTTAACCAGGACCCTTCATTTCATCATTTTTTATTTCTGATATTAAAATATCAGAAACGTAATCCATTCTGAATATAATATTTACAACTCCTGGAACATTAAACTTCGAATCGGCCTAAACTAAATCGTCAATGTGTCTCTAAGCTTTTGTAATTAGATGCTCATTTGACATCTCATCTTGTCAATTTGGCCAATTTCAATGCTTTTTGACATGAAGTTCAAAATTAGAAGCGAATCGAGGTTTAATTGTTGTTTTTGTTTTCTTGGTTGGCGTTATTTTGTGGTCGCCGAGTCCATGTCGTTATTTAGTTGTCGCATATTTTCAATATCCTCTTTTGTTTTAGCCTCCGAGTTATTGATTCATCGATTATTACCCTTATCCTTATACCTACAGTACTCATAAATAGTCACGAGTGGAGTGTATGATGAATTTTTCTGTAAGTCTGTTGCCTTATTGATGTTGCAGACACTTCCTTCTTTCTTAGCTTAAGCCTCTTTGTTCTCAATCATTTCTAATGGCTGGAATCGAGTTTCTAGGAATCAAAATAAATTATCTAACGATGTCACTTTTTTGGGTCTTACCATTTTTGCTCATACAATTTATGAGTTTTGCTGTCCAGAGATATTCGTTTGCGTGTCAACTACTAATATTTACGTGATTGCGTAGGCAATTCGTCGATAACGTAGACAAGGTCGATTACTCGTAGACAACGTCGACTACTCGTGGACAATGTCGAACCCCACTTGTAATTCCGCCTTTCTTAATTGAATGATTTACACATTTTAAACTGCGGTTTTCGGAGTTGCAAATTATTAATATTATAACTTATATTGGGTGCCTAACGTCATTTTTTCGTCTAATACTGCCTAAATTATTTTTTTAAATTTCCAACTAATTGACTATACTAAATTGCCGCTCGTTTATAATAGTGATTTATAGTTGTTAAGCTTTATAAATAAAACGTACTGGGTCTGATATTTAGTCCTAAATAGTGTACTAAATTGTTAAATATTCACCAGCGAAAATAAATACTTCGACAAATCATAAAATTTAAATTATATTAGAGAATTATAATAGAATTTCAGTACATTATATTTTACGCCATCTATTGAAACTGGTACGAACTGATATGAATTTAGTTTTGTCAATAATTTAGTTGTAAAAATTGTTATCAGGCACAAACTATTAGAGTTTTTAATAATGTGCGCGTGACGTTGATTTTTTACCTACATTTTTTGCCTAACTAGTTTGGCGATTAGTTCATACTAGTTATTGATAGATGTCTCTAATATTCATAAATCAAAATATGTTTGATTAAACATGTATGTCAGTAAAATATATGTCACTCTCCAATTAGAAATATTTTGAAGATTTATAAATCTTAATTTATTTATCACATTTTAATTAAACATCAGGTGCTGTTTGTATGGGCCTCTATAAATTAACCACCAATTTAGTTAGCACAAAAATTAGACATAAAAAACGTCGTAAACACGATTTTCAGACAAAATAAAAAAATTTTATAAACAAAACCGCTTAACATAAAATGTGAATGTTCTTTTTCAAACTATAGCTAAGAATTCACCTTTACATCTCTATAAAAATGTTAACAAAATTATAACCACTTATATTTTGCTGACATCTACGGACATTTGGCCAAACTTAAAATAACAAATATTTCTTTGACGCATAAAATAATTTAAAATTGCAGTTAAAAGTCAAAACATTACAGAAAAATTGTTTGGTCAAATTGATTCTCTGGCGGCTAAAGTACTTTTTCCTAAAATACATAGTGAGCTAATTAAATGTGAACCTAGTTCATTGGTGGTGAGACCGAATTAAGAATTATTTCAAACTATTTCTTTCTTTCATATACTAACAAACAATTGGGACTGCTGTCCATGTTTGACAAGCTGGTATATTTAGCAGCTTTTTGGTATACGTTGCATTGTTGCAACATATTCCATGTTGTTAATAGTTCTTTTCTGTGATGATGTTCAAGGAGTAGGCACCAGCTGCTAGTCTGTTACATTACTTTTTAAGGAATGCATTTTTGTATTTTGTAGTTCTTTATTACTATTCACTACCTGGGTAGATATATCTGAATTTAGATAATTCCCATTGATCGTGAATGAATATCCCATTTTAGGTAGCTAATTTTGTGGAGTTAATTTTACTGCATCTCCTCCAACATGATGTTTTCCAGATTGTCTTCTAACTGGGGTACCATGCAATCATACTGCATTACACAATCAGTATATTGCTCGATCTTTATATCATTACCAATGATATAATTGCAAATGATGAGAACATTTTGCAAATCCGGCTCTTTAATGATTTGTATTCCTTTTAAATGAACGAATCAGTTTTCATGTCTTGATAGAGATAGATATAGAATAAAACATTTAGCAAACTAGTAGATCAGCTAAATCTCGCCCTTCGAGATCAAGGATTAGAATGGTATTGGGCATACCTTGAGTAAGTTGGACATGTGGCGTGGTCACAGTTAAAATATGCCACAATAGATCTAGAAATAGATCGTCGAATAAAAGCACTGAAATACTGTCGCTATCCACCCCATTGTTCTCATTGTCATGAGAATATCAAGATCTGTTAAAGATCGTAATGCGAAGAATGCGTGTCGGTCTACAATTCTTCTTCTTTTTCTGACAGGGCAAATATTCGATTTCACTGACCAACTAGTAAAGAAATATGTCTCGCTATTGAATACTCTTGAAATCGTGTCGGGTACGTACCGAAATGGCACGTCGATTTGTTAACGAACTTAATTATGTCGATTTTACTTCGTATAGTAACGGGTCAGAAGTAAATTCCGAAAGCTATACTCAAAACGAAATGTGTGTCTTTAACTCTCACAGAAATATTAATTGGAACTCAAATAATAATAAGTTCAATATTAATCCGCAGCTACTTCTGAAAAATGAGAGAGTTACAGTTTTTACAGAATGGTAGAACTGCTCATCTTCTGACCATTATTTTAAAAATTGCAATTCACCAGTCAGAGAGGAGTTTTATTTTGGATGCTGATTAAAAGGCATCGTAAAGTTGATGGCAGACTCCAAGCTGTACAAACGGAAGATGTAAATATATAGTTTGCCATGTAAACCAATATAATGGATCCATTATCAGCAATGGATCCATTATCAGCAATGAATCCTCTCAAGTTGGAACTGTTCGTTCAATGTATTATTTCAAAAGTACACGAAATGTGAGGAAGTTAATATCGGACACAGTTATGCCGAGGTTCCGATCGACGGTAATTCAATTATTGTTCTTCTTGATAGCGGTGCAAATATCACTGTCTTAGGTGCTGATTCTGAAAACTTTATAACTAGTTCCAATATTTTCTTACACAGCCTCCCCTGTTTTATATTGAACCAATGATGGTCAGTGGATTACGGCCATTGAGGAAAGTAATAGTCCGCGGTGTTTCTCTATAGCTCGAATAAAAAAAGCAAATGACAAAATTCGGCTATGTTTAGATGCGAGATAGTTAAATGTGTTAACGAAAGAATGCAAATCCGGTTCTGTTAATTGATGGCTTGTTGAGTCGACAAAATGTTAAAAAGGTGTAAATTTCTTGTTTATCTCTCAAAGATGCCTTTTGGCAAGTGCCATTATATGTTAAATCTCGAGAATACACAGCTTTCACGGTGCCAGGTCGGCCATGGTACCATGTTACGGTAATTCTATGTAATTCACGGCAAAAAAAGTTTCGACTGATGTACCGTGTAATTCCGCACGAGATTCACGAAAAAGTCTACGTTTATTTAGACGATTTGCTGGCTTATTACCTCATCAACGTTTAAAGAGCATGTTGAAATTCTAGCTAAAGTTACCGAATTATTACAACTTGCTGGTCTCACTATTAATGTCGAGAAATCAACATTTTACTTAAAAGAAGTCGAATTATTGATTAAAAGTTAATCCCGAAAAGGTTAAGTCCATTCAATCGTATCCGGTAGCCAAAACAGTTACGCAAATTAGGCGCATTTAAACGGTTGGTACCGTATAGGTCCTTCCTAACTACGCTACTTTAACCATGAACAATATTGCACAAGAACCTTTCGACAAACTGAAATCCTTGCTAACGTGCTCCTGTGCTGACCAATCCAGACTTCTACAAGCCCTTTTTCAACCAGTGTGATGCAAGTGGTAGTGGAATAGGAAGTTTTTTTTGAGAAAACCGAATTCGGCAAAAAACATCCGATAGCATTTTTTCGGGACAGTTAACCCCCTCTCAAAGAAATTATAGGGTGACAGAGATGGAGATTTTAGCAGCTATACTCAGTTTAAAAAACTTCAACCCTATGTGGAGGGATTCAAATTCATGATAATTACGGATCTTGCAAGCTTGACATGGCTGATGACCCAGTGCGATTGGAAAGATGGAGCTTAAGCATGAAAAGTTTTGTTTTTACCATCGAACATTGTCGAGGAAAGTATAATAGTAGATAGTACCTGATGCCTTGTTACGTCTACATCCTGATGAACTTTGTGAAATTCTTGTTGAAAATAATGATATAGATATACCGCCTGCCTCTTCATTTAGACATGCAATCGCCGGAAGTTTTCAATACTGAGTATTTAAATTTTATTAAATCTAGGTCGCATTCAACAGAACATTCGAATTCATGTGTAAAAGCTAGGAAAATCTACATTAATATGGCTCACGCTATAGCATACATAGATTCAGATTCGCCTGGTTGAAAATTGGTGGTGGCCGAAACGCTGATCTCCAGACTAATAAAACAGGCACACAATCCACCTCGTGTAGCGCATCGAGGGGTTGCTAAGACCCTAAAATTAATTCAAAGGCATTTTTATTAGCCAACTACGGCTACACAAAACAAGGAGTATGTCCCCCCATGGGAAATTTTTGGAAGCTTACGACCATACAGCATATATTCGTGAACTTTCTAGGACCTAATCCACGATCTAACGCCGGTAATACTCATATTTCAATCATTATCGATAAATTTTCACGATTTGTACTGTTAAAACCGATTCGCAAAGCGACTGATAAAACTATTCTAGAATATTTGAAATACCGTGTGTTTTGTTCGTTCGGGGTTCCTGAATCTTTGTTTACCGGCAATGGCAAACAATTGGAGTCGAAGCTGCTGGCCGAATTATTAACAAAATATGGATTCCGACATATATTCACACCTAAGTACCCGCCACAGTATAATGCCTCGAAAAGAATAAATCGGTCTCTGTTAAGCGCATTCCGAGCCTATGTTACTGAACATTATAAGTATTGGGATTGTTATTTGCCTTGCGTAATGTGATACATCAATCCACTGGTAGGCCTCCACATTTCTTCATATTTTTAAAACACAAATTTGGACATAGATCATGAATCATGAATTATTGCGAACGTTTGAGACTGCAAACAATAACTTTTGGGCTGTTACATCCAAAGCAGACAACTTATCCGCAATACAAAATCATACTGCATCATACTTTTTTATATTTGCTTTTGTTTTTTGCATTGAAGCACCATTTTAACTTACTTTTTTGTTGAACTTAGAATTTTAATTATTAAACATTTATTTCCAATAATAATTATAATTTGCCAAGTCCAGTTGTGCTGCCGGTGAATTCAAATACCAGTGTTGAATTATTGGCAGTTCTCGAAATAGCAGATTTAGGACAACTAATCATTTCTAGTTATAAATGTTTAATTATGGAAGAGTGTGTTTACGGGTGGCAGCTTAAACCACCATTTTCAACTAAATGATCAGACTTTTCGTAAGGACCTCATTATGTATTCTACACTAAGAAATTTCTATAATATAAAATTTGTTTGTTCAGCATTTCTAATAATTTACATAAAATCTGTCATTTTATATCAATTAAACACGTTGACGTTTATGATATGCTGGTTGGTTTTGGTGTATTTCAATGCATATTCGTAATGTTTAAACACATACTTAAGGTAGTTTGCTAATTCCCTGGTTCGCGACCTCGAAAAAATTTAGCGCGTTGACTACATTAAAATTATCTAGTTCAACATAGTTGGAACTAAATCCACTTGACTATTGAATATTGCAAATGTACCAAAGACGTGCCAATTTACTATCTTCTTTTGAATTATAAGCAGTAACGACAAGTGATTTAATCCCAAATACTATCTTTTCTGTAATGGATGGTAGCATAAAGCAATTTCTTTGACCTTTTCTTTAGACAGAAAATTCAAAACAAACACGGCGGTCGCAAAGCTTTTACATAATTCCTTACTTACGTACAAAATATTCATAATTCACTTACTTGTTTACATACCTTAAACTTTGAACGTCATTCCTCTTCATACTGTTGATGATATTAACGAATCATTTCGTGAGGAAAAACTTAATTATGACACAGTTTGGTGGAATTAAGGGTGAAGAAAATATTTCGCTGAAACAAATTACATAATTTTTTTATTGTTCCAGAGCTTTTATTTTATTTGTGTTAATAAAATAAAATAATGAAAAAAAGCTCTTATATATTTTGTAAATTATTTTATTTATAAGATAAAAAAGTGTGAATACATCTATGTATAAATAAATAGGACTAGTAATATTATTTTATTTCTTTAAGACGCTATATATCGTACGAACGTTGAATTAAAAAATAAGCGAAAGGCACAAGAACTTTTGTTGTATACCGAATTAAATTAAAAAAAATTTTTTTTAGGTACTGTGTTGTTATGTTAAGTTTAAGGATTTAAATTTATTTATTTTTGAGCATGACAGAATTTAAATATTTGTATAAGTCGGTGGATAGATGTTGGATTTTATTTTAATGGTTATTCTGTTCGTTTTGTTTATCTCGTTGTCTTGAATTCATCTTTAATTAACGAATGTTTGTTTAGCAAAAAAATACAAATACAAAACAGTTTTTGTGTTAATGTAAATTAACAACAACAACAAAAATAAAAAATTAAATCTTTTCGTGTTTCTTTCCATCAATAAATTGTACTCAGCATTTAATCATTGAGGATTGTTCATAGAAATCTTTAGGGAAATAAAATTTTTTAGGTAAATTGGTTTCAATTTTATACAATACACATAGATTGGTTGAAGTACATCAACTTAATGACAGAAATATCGTAAAATATCTTCAATTTGGACTTAAAGCTCTGTATACTTGTGTTTACTATATATTCGAGTACGTAAAGGGGATAATTCTTATAATTGATAAGTAAAACACTCGATAGTTAGTTATTTGTATATCGAGTAAATAAACCCTTTTGAGTATTTTTTTTTCTGCACACACATAAAATTTTGTTTATATAGAAAATGTACTTAGAATAAATTTTTGTCCATTAGTATACGACAGAGAGACATGTAAGAAACTTAATATAATGTGAAAGCTGACCCTTTTATAATATTGCGTATGTATAAGTATAAATTCTAGACTAAACTAAAATAATCAAAATTGTTGGTGTACCAGATACGTATCCAACCTAACTAAATTTTGAAGTGTTTATTTACTTAATTTCACATCACTGTATCGATTTATGAAGGCTATTTATTTCACACAAACACACTTGCCTAATATTTATGTAATATTATATAATATTTATTGGGGGTAGCTCCACAAAGCCTACATACATGTTAGTGATTGATAAGTGACTTCTAAACGCAATTAAGAGGGTGAGTGATAATTGAATTTAAAAAAAAATAAATAAAATTTTTCTACACGACAATGTCTAAAAATTATAATCATAATAAAAACTTAATCTTAACACCCATATACATATTTCTTAGAATTAGTGTGCTTTTGGAAATATAATCCGTTTACACTCTGTTTCTTGGGGTGGTGCGGCATGAATACGGAAACACAAAGCGCACAAAAATGCGAAATGAAGTAAATAAAAATAAATTTTCATCTTTAATAATATTTTCACCGTCTTCGGTTTTTATTTTTTAATTAAAAATTATGTCAAGCTATATACTGTTTACGTTGTCTTATGGTTAATATGATTTTCTTTGTATACTCGATGGCACGGATATTGCTTACCTGCGCGATGTAACACGACATAGTACATCTACAAAATAAAATTTCTAGATATTCTTTTAATTAATTTTTATTTTTGTGTTGTCTGTTTTTAATTTAATTAAAAGCAAAAAATCCTTTAATTTAAAAAGGCGTTTGATTTAAAGTATATTCAAAATTAAAACGGCTTGTTTTGCGCGCTTAAGAATAATGAAAACGACATAAAAAAATATTAAAATGTTTTTAGGAATTTACGGATCTAGTATAAGCTACATTCAAAATATGGGAAATAGTTAAAACAAATATGTTGTTTCTAACACAATATTAGGCATTACTTTAATTAAATGTAAAATGTATCCCACGAGTATTTGTATTGGGGAGATTGAGTATTTTCTAAACAGAAATTTGTTGTTGCTTTACTCTTGTATAATTTTGTTTAAGCATTATCAATAACTGGTGGCGTCAAAGTTCCTCCTTAGTTAGAGATGGATACGTTTCCCAGAATCGCGAATAGCTAATAATAGACTAGATTTCATTGAATGATGAGAATTAGTTTAAGCATATTCAGGAATTTTATCGACATTTTCTCACAACCGGTCTGTTATAAAATTTCCAAACTTTTTATATCCAAGTACATTTTCTTAGGTGCCTTTGAAAATAAAGTTATTATTTTCAATACTAAATAGTTTATAGAAATATAAAACTATTACGACCATTTAACAAAACTAAGTAAAATGAATCCACTTCGGGTGCATTTTAAATTTTCAATTAATACTCAAACACATATGGCTGTAACAATAAAATAAAAGTAATCACTTCCCGCATGTAATAATTTTAATCAAAATTTATTGGTTTAGTGTTGTACGTTATTGAAAATATCTTATTTCTCTTATATTATGCGTCCATTTCATTTAGTTTTGTAAAATACCATTTGTATTTACTTCGTGCATGTAATAATTTGATATTCGAATATTAGTTAAATATTGAGATTACAAGCAATAAGTATATTACACAATATATGTTTCCATTTAATATTGATTAGTTTATTGAAATATAAAATTATTACATGTGCACGAAGTGAATAATAAGGATCATTTTACAAAATTAAGATAAACGAATTCCATTGAGAGTAAATGCGCAATATGTGCATTTTGAATTTGCAATTAATACTCAAATACATACACATATGGCTGTAACATTAAAATAGAAGTAATCACTTCCTGCATGTAATAATTTTAATCAAAATTTATTGGTGTGGTGTTGTACGTTATTGAAAATATCTTAATTCTTTTATATTATGCGTCCATTTCACTTCGTTTTGTAAAATACCGCTTGTAATTACTTCGTGCATGTAATAATTTTATATATAAATTAACTAATAAATACTATGATTACAAGCAATAAGTAAATAAAACAATATATGTTTCCATTTAATATTGATTAGTTTATTGAAATATTTAATTATTACATGCACGAAGTGAATAATAAAGATCATTTAATAAAATTAAGTAAATGGATTCCATTGAGTGTAAATGCACAATAGGTGCATTTTGAATTTGCAATTAATACTCAAATACACATATGGCTGTAACAATAAAATAGAAGTAATCACTTCCTGCATGTAATAATTTTAATCAAAATTTATTGGTGTAGTGTTGTACGTTATTGAAAATATCTTAATTCTCTTATATTATGTGTCCATTTCATCTCGTTTCGTTCAAGCACATTTGTATTTACTTCGTGCATGTAATAATTTAATATATAAATTAACTAATAAATAATAAGATTACAAGCAATAAGTAAATAGTACAATATATGTTTCCATTTAATATTGATTAATTTATTGATATATTCAATTATTACATGCACGAAGTGAATAATAAAGATCACTTTCTGCATGAAATAATTTTAATCAAAATTTATTGGTGTAGTGTTGTACGTTATTGAAAATATCTTAATTCTCTTATATTATGCGTCCATTTCATTTAGTTTTGTAAATTACCATTTGTATTTACTTCGTGCATGTAATAATTTGATATTTGAATATTAGTTAAATATTGAAATTACAAGCAATAAGTAAATTAGACAATATATGTTTCCATTTAATATTGATTAATTTATTGAAATATAAAATTATTACATGCACGAAGTGAATAATAAAGATGATTTAACAAAATTAAGTCAAATCGATTCCATTGAGAGTAAATGCACAACAAGTGCATTTTGAATTTCCAATTAATACTCAAACACATATATGGCTGTAACAATAAAATAGAAGTAATCACTTCCTGCATTTTATAATTTTAATCAAAATTTATTGGTGTAGTGTTGTACGATATTGAAAATATCTTAATTCTCTTATATTATGCGTCCATTACATTTAGTTTTGTAAAATACCATTTATATTTACTTACTGAATTTTGAGATTACAAGCAATAAGTAAATTACACAATATATGTGTCCATTTAATATTGATTAATTTATTGAAATATAAAATTATTACATGCACGAAGTGAATAATAAGTATCATTTAACAAAATTAAGTCAGGTGGATTCAATTGAGAGTAAATGCACAACAGGTGCATTTTAAATTTTCAATTAATACTCAAACACATATATGGCTGTAACAATAAAAGACAAGTAATCACTTCCTGCATGTAATAATTTTAATCAAAATTTATTGGTGTAGTGTTGTACGTTATTGAAAATATCTTAATTCTCTTATACATATTATGTGTCCATTTCATTTAGTTTAGTAAAATAACATGTTTAGTAAATAATAAGGATCATTTAACAAAATTAAGTCAGATGGATTCAATTGAGAGTAAATGCACAACAGGTGCATTTTGAATTTTCAATTAATACTCAAACACATATGTGGCTGTAACAATAAAAGACAAGTAATCACTTCCTGCATGTAATAATTTTAATCAAAATTTATTGGTGTAGTGTTGTACGTTATTGAAAATATCTTAATTCTCTTATATTATGCGTCCATTTCATTTAGTTTAGTAAAATACCATTTGTATTAACTTCGTGCATGTAATAATTTGATATTTGAATATTAGTTAAATATTGAGATTGCAAGCAATAAGTAAATTACACAATATATGTTTCCATTTAATATTGATTAGTTTATTGAAATATAAAATTGTTACATGCACGAAGTGAATAATAAAGATTATTTAACAAGATTAAGTCAGAAGGATTCAATTGAGAGTAAATGCACAACAGTTGCATTTTGAATTTTCAATTAATACTCAAACACATATATGGCAGTAACAATAAAATAGAAGTAATCACTTCCTGCATGTAATAATTTTAATCAAAATTTATTGGTGTAGTGTTGTACGTTATTGAAAATATCTTAATTCTCTTATATTATGCGTCCATTACATTTAGTTTTGTAAAATACCATTTGTATTTCCTTCGTGCACGTAATATTTTGTAATTTGAATATTAGTTAAATATTGAAATTACAAGCAATAAGTAAATTACACAAAATATGTTTCCATTTAATATTGATTAGTTTATTGAAAAATAAAAGTATTACATGCACGAAGTGAATAATAAGGATCATTTAACAAAATTAAGTCAGATGGATTCAATTGAGTGTAAATGCACAATGGATGTTTCATGAATTTTCAATTAAAATTCAAATACACATATGGCTGTAACAATAAAATAGAAGTAATCACTTCCTGCATGTAATAATTTTAATCAAAATTTATTGGTGTAGTGTTGTATATAATTGAAGATATCTGAATTCTCTTATATTATGTGTGGATTTAATTTCGTTTTGTAAAAAAATCATTTGTGTTTACTTCGTGCATGTAATTATTTGATATTTAAATTAACTAATAAATATGAAAATTACAAGCAATAGGTAAATTACACAATATATGTTTCCATTTAATATTGATTAGTTTATTGAAATATAAAATTATTACATGCACGAAGTGAATAATAAAGATCATTTACCAATATTAATTAAAATGGATCCAATTTAGTTAATTACACAATGAGTGTATTTTGAATTTTCACTATATACTCAAATACACATATGGATGTTACAATAAAATAGAAGTATTCACTTCCTGCATGTAATAATGTTAATTAAAATTTATTGGTGTAGTGTTGGACGTTATTGAAAATATCTTAATTCTCTTATATTACGAGTCCATTTCATTTCGTTTTGTACAAGATCAATTTTATTTACTTCGTGCATGTAATAATTTGATATGTTAATCATCTACTAAATAACGACCGTCCCGTGGACCGTATATCCATATTCATCCAGTTCGTACTCCTGAGGCAGTGGCCGCTGTTAGTGAAAGTAGTCGTAATGAACCAAAAGCTCATCAACCAGGCATCGTTCACAAGAACTAAATATTTCACGAACCACATTAAGACGCATTTTGCATGTTGATCTTCAATTGCATCCATACAACTAACCAAACAGTGACTAGTGACAACTTACTTTATTCTACCTTAAATAAAATAAAAAATTTATCGGCCGTTGTTAGAACTTCTGTTGATATTATTGGTTGGAATTTAACTTATCGATATACTTTTTGTAAGCAATGCCAGCTCGTTGATCGATTACACCCAATAATTCGTTCAGCAGTACAATAAAGTGTAATTGCGCATTTTTTTCCTCTTTCGAGAAAAGATGCATATTTAGAAATTATGTTTAATGATTGAGTATATTTTGAATCAGTGTTTCAGTTGATGAGTGTAATGCACTGCGTGATCTAATTCTGCCCTGTAAAATTTATGATTGTAATTCGTTTTAATTTTCCACTCCCAGTTGATTAGACTTCCTTGTCTGATTTGATCAAAATAATTTTCAGAATTGGCCTTGTTAAGCTAATATTTAAAGTGGCTGTTGCTAATCCCAGTATCAGATTATTCAGAGCGTGTGAAATAGTGTTTTTGTTTTATGGATACTTCTGTCACTCACGCAATCTTTACTATTGCTCGTTTGAAGAGGACATTTTAAGTTTTATTCTATTAGAATAACAAGATACTCAATTTGTATTTGTCGATTTATCTGTAACCTCTCTGACCGTTGTTTTAGTCTCCGAAGATATTTATTGTTCCACCTTTACAAACGCCTTTTTTAATTTGTTGCATAGGATCTGCTATCTTGACAGTCTGTAAATGTTTATATCCGAGAGATTGATAACGGGATCTACACTCATCAATGAGATGAGCCTATAATTTTTTTTTTGTGATAACTTTATATTAGTTGTGTCATCGGATATTGGATATACAGGCCTCGAATTTAGAACGGCTTGTAATTTGATTAAAACTGTTGTCAATTCTTCGTGCGTGGGTATGGCCCAAGATCTTTTTTAATTGGGTTAAATTAAGGATTTAAAGAACGAATTAAAGATTTCATACCTGCCTTTGGCTTCACGTGCCATAATATTTTATCTACAACGAGTTTTGTGGTCATCTGTCAATGAAGTCGTACTAACTGACTTTATCAAACACTTTTACACTATCATAATTTTGAGAAATAATAGAATGTCCCATATATAGCCGCTTTGAGAACAATATATAATATGTTAATTGAAATTGAGATTTTGGGTAATTCTCAATCTCCCAATCTCCCTGTTTTCGAGTTGGTCCTAACATTCACCAGTGCAAATTTTCATTTTATTGTAATTGGGAATAAATATAACCGCCTCCAGGGCACACATTATATCTTAACGATAGTAAAATATTTCGGTATTGGTCGACGGTTTCACTATGACTTTTAAGTAGTCCTGCTTCTAACCGTATACGTTCCACATATAGCCGCTTTGAGATCACACATTTTTAATTTTTAGGGTGTCTCTCGATTTTCATAGAAAATAGTTTATTTTACAATAATACATTTATGTGTAAATTGGTCTCTATTATATGTCAAAACTTTGAAATGTTTAATAAATATGTAATGTTTATCATAAAATAAATTGTTATATTCCACTGAACTACTCCAATTGCTCTTAAGTAAGTACAATAAATTCGGGAAGTAATGGAGGACACTAATCTGAGCAAACAATTATTTGACATCATATATTCTATCTGTAACCGTTATAGAAGTAATCAAGTTACATGAATGATACAATTTTTCACTTCTTTGAAACTGGCCAAGTGTAGCCATGCCAAGCCGTGAGCCATAGGAGCATGTGATAATCCCAAGGGGCCAGGCCTGACGAATAAGGCGGGTGTGGTAGCAGATTCCATCACAGGGTTTTGATGGTGTCCTGAACGATGGGAGAGCGATGGCATGGAGCGTTATCGTGCTGCAATATCACTCGTTTATGTCTCGTGTCAAATTATGGCCATTATGGCAGTTTGGTGAGTTGTTGTTGGTAGAATTGCCCATTGATAGTTTCACCCTGTTTCAGCAGCTCATAGTACACGATTTCTTTCTGGTTCCACCAAACAAAGAACACTATCTTCTTGGCTAGGTAAAATGTTCTACTATTTCCGTTTGGGATTTTTAAAAAAGATCCACTTCTCATCTTTCGTAACAATTTGATGCAGGAAACTCTTTCTTTCATGCCGTAAAAGCTAAATTTCGAAAGTGGTTCTTCGATTTTCCGTCTGTCTCTTTCAGTCAACTCATGCGGCACCAATTTTCCCTCAGTTTGAATCTTTTCCATATCATAACGTTTGGAAATACCTTGGCGAGTCGTGTTTAATGCCTCCACAAGTTGATCTTCAGTTTACGTTTCATCTTCATCCTATAACGCTTCCAACTCGGGCTTAAAATGTTTTTGGCCCTACGGAGCGCTTCTTGTCCTCAATGTTAAAATCGACACTTCTTACGCGTTGAAACCAATCTTCATAGGTAGTTTTCGATGTTGTATGTTCGTCATAGGCCTCCCCAAGTAAATGACGTGTTCAGTTGCATTTTTGAGCAAGTTGAAGCAGAAAAGCAAAGCTTACCGCAATTGCTCTTTGTTTGGCACAAAACTCGACATTCTCGATCTTAGAAAAAATATTTTTGCGTTGTGATATGAGCTGGTATTACAACTTGTTATCGTTAACAACTGTCCATCTATGAACAATACCAGCGTTGTGCCGTATTGTCTATACCTCTTAGATAATTAATATTTTACACGTGTAGACAATGTATGTAGAAAATAAGGAAAATGGGGTCGACAATGTAGAGATCAAAATTCTATTGTTTCTTTGTAATTCAAACAATTTTAAGTCGCTCATTCTTTCTTCACATTGAAAAATAAGACATTAAGCTTTTATATGGTTATGAAGCACATTTATGTTTATGTTACGGTTAAAGTGCGGAATCATTAAATGATGAAAGTTATGTCAGGCGATAACCTTCAATAGTAATTTTCCATATACCACTGAATAATTCACAACAGATTTGACAACATCTAACAACATGGCTGCAATTGAAAGACCCTTTACAAAAATCATTATCACGCGATAAAATGGTAAAGCATAAGCAATATTTTTCCTCTTTATCTCTAATTTAGGAGCACAGAGAGTCCACTGGGCTGGACCATCAAACTCTGTTGAGTTCTATTGCGTTGATTTTCACCCACGACTTTCCGAGTTGTTTCGCTTCTGATAGCATCGTTCATTTCCATGTTAGAGCTGGTCGTCCGACCTTCTTTCTCTCTCGTGAATTCCAATTTCAGAAGCCTACTTGCCATTGAATTCTACGACTTCCTCTGTGTGGGCAATCAACCTCAAAGAGCTCTATATTTGTAGTTTTGTTGGACAAAACGCCCTTCAGTATTTTCCTTAGGCTTTTGCAAACACACGCAGTTTTATTTGTTCCAATTTGTGAATTTAAATCCCACTTTGTATTTGTTTGATGATTTTCTTGTGTGTCATTGCTACTGTGGCTTGTCGGTTCATAGAACTCATCCTTGGTTATTTCATCTACGTCGTTTGTTAGATCGTATACGATTATTTTGCAGGTTTTTGTTCCACTAATGCGCCTTTTTTTAGATGCTGTTAATGTGTGTGCCAACGCCGTATTCATATCGTCCAAAGAATACATTATGTAACCGCTTCTCTATACGCCCGCCGTTGACGGCCAATTTGAGGGGACTACGGTATAGGTTAGATTTTCGTAGAGCCATCTGCACATTGCAAAGTGAGTTTTCTACACTTCGACATAGTTGTATTCCTTTTCATCAGATAACTCCAGTACAAAAAAAACAGGAAATTTAAACGTCGATTGATATTCAAAAGGCAAATCTCTACTCCACCTGTATTCTTGTTCAAGACAAGATCATCACCACAGCTATCAGACAATTTTAGTTTGGAAAATCACATTATCTGTAAAAAAAATCTTGATCAAAATACAACCAAAAATAGTAAACAATCAACAAAACTCATTTACGCTATAAGATTTTACGCTTAACGGACGTTAAAATCAGAAATGAAGTATTTGTTTCGAAAATGTTCATTGCAGACGGCACATTTGACAAAGCGAAATCGTAGCCGAATTTATCCTCGTAAATCGCTTTTAGTTTTACCAATATTAAAGACATCGATTGACTACGATTCGAAAATTGAATTGTAACTACCAAAATATAGATGAAACCCAATTTAAACTGGAAAACTAAAAGATGACGATATCTAACCGAAAAACAATGAAAAAATAACAAGAAAATAATAATCTACATTGTCTACATATTCTACTAATTCTCGACATTGTCTACTCAAAAATTAATAGTCTACACTACTTCCGGAAATACGCATAGGCGCACAACACTGAACAAAACACAACTTCTGGCATAAATGACAACATCTGGCATGATGTGACTCTAGCACCATCTATGTATGAGACCCGGAAATTTAGTTGCACACCTAATAGGTTGCATCAATCTGTTATTTAGGGGAATTTAGTTAATTTCATTAGAGCACAGCGCGTATACTTAAATCTTTTAAAATTTATCCAATTTCCAAATTTTCCAAATGAGTAAGATTGAAGTCAGATGCACAAATCCTTTAGAAGGCGCTCTTCTCGTCTCAACTACGATCAAATTGGTCGTCTCTTAATCGATTCTGGCCATGCTGAAATGATCTCGAAATTATATTTGTATATGTAGAGAGATTTAAAAACACTGATAATGTAACTTGATCATTTTCTTAACGAAATTTTGCTAGATATCATGGTGTAGACTGCCTTCCACTTTAACTGATTAGCTTATAAAAATAAGGGAGAGAAGCAACTCATGTAAGAAACTTCAAATATAAAGTATATGATTAAATTAAATGGAAAACTTCGAGCTGAGAAGTAACCTCACCTCGCATAGAAACACCAGTAAGACAAAGTGTTTTTTGGTAAAATAACGATTTTAGTACCGATAACGTTTATTACGATGTTCTGAAGTAATTAAAACGATTCCTTCGTCTTTTAAAAAAATCGTTTAATATTTAACTTAAAATTATTTGTACATAATATAGACCCCTCACAATTTACTTTATTTTAACGTTAAGCTATTGCGCTCATTTCGACAAATCACAAACACAAATCACATAAATCAACCTCATTAGGAAATGGGGTCGACCCAACGTAAATTTGTCAAATTTTATCAACATCACGAATACGACACGAGCTACCAACAACAACGTATTTATATTATACAACAACAAAAAACTAATCGCGTCTCTAATTTATTTATTTTTTTTATGGTACATAGCGACCAAATTTCCAAGAGATTTCCCAAAAACACACATAGACTGTATACGTACGCTCCAAGTTAAACTTGTGTTTTTCCTTTCTTGTCTAATTTAACCATTTACCCAGTATTATATATTGTGTATAGTCGTATGTGTGTTATGTATATTTTCACATATTTCCTCGTACATATTTCCCAAATATTTTTGTGTTTTGTGAATGTTGTGTGTTCAAAAAATTATTTAACTTGATTAGTTGTTTGTATAAAAACGAAAACAGAGAAAACTTTACTAATTGCATTTTCATGGAAATATAATATAAACGAACACAAAACACAAACTTATAGCGCACAAAACAACAAAATTTTTATTTTTTTGGTGTGTGGAATTTGATGAAAATGAAAACACCACCCCTGAATAGCACCAGAAATTTGTGTACATTGAAATAGCAAACAAAAACAAAAAATGAAAAGAACAATTATATTGATAAGTAAAATAGAAAATTTAAAACAAAAAAAAAACTGAAGGAAAAGGTTTTTTGTACAGTTTTTTTTTGGAAGAATGAAATCATAATTCAGAAATATATATAAAGTTGTTGAGTTGTTGATTTAATTTTCTATGCTAGATTAACTTCAACGTTCGTATTTTTTTTTTATTTTACAAATGGTTTGTGCGCTGTTCTGTATAGTCATAGTTTGTTGTTGGGTATTCAGATTTTCATTTTCTTCGCCATTTATTTAGGAAATTTTTGCCTTCGCCAAAGCATTAAATTTTAATTTCTTAATTTTCCTTTTATTTTTTTATGTAATTAAATTAATATCAGTTTATTTTTATTTTTGGTTGCCTTCGGTTTAATATTAAAAATCACGCAGTTCATTTTAAATTTGTATTCGCCCCACAAAAAAAAATTGCTACAAAATTAGTATGCAAATTATGGTAATTATTATGTTATTTAGCTATCGTGCGGTTAGAAAGCGTCAGAATGAAAGACAAAAACAAAACTTTTAAAGGGAAAGTGTTTCAAAGTTTGATCGATATGAAAATGAAACCACTCATAAAATTAATTTTGAGGGCAAATTAACCAATTGGTGCAGGAAATTTGAATTTAGATTTTTGTCACTTTTATACACGGATGGTAATGAGGATAAAATAACACGTTTGTATATTTTGTCCTTTCTATTGATTTTAATTACTTTATTTTTGGTTCCGAAATTCATAAAAACATTATTGGTAAGTATTTTATACTATGTGCTTAGCAGCAAGTATTTAACTTTAAATCCAATAGTTTGTTTTTATGCATGTTCCTTTTATGAATTTTAGTTTTTTTAACCTAAAATCTATCTGGCGCCGAAGCACTCCCAACTCTTTCGCGATTCGCTTTTCACGTCCTACGAGTACCTTATGCATTGCCTGCAAAATCGACGGCGTACGGCTATAGATCCGATTTACGTAGAATCATCTCCACATTGCATAGCTCCATGCCAGCCTGTAGTACTGGCATGGAACATGAGTCGGCCCATAAGTTGCGCACTCCGACAGGGGGTCATAGTTGTATTTTTATCGGTACCTCCCGATCCAAACGCTAAAGCTTTAATCACTGTGCCGTTTGGTCGGTCTGATCATCGTTAATAGCTCATTTATTTTGAAAAATTGAATAAGTAGTTTTGAAAGAATTTTAATTTAGTTTTATCGAACTCATATTTAAACTACCATTTACTCTACTAATTTAGTGAAAAACATTAGTATTTTATCAAAATATAAATAAAAGCAAGATTTTTTTTAAATGTTTTAATTTTTTAAATTAAATAATTTTGAGTATACATAAATTGGAAACAATTAAAATTTGGTTAAACTACCTTCATTTTTAATCACAGCTTTCATTTTTTCAGGTATGCAACATATACAAGTATTGATCTTATTGCAAATTTGATCACTATTTCTCCATATTTTTTTTAGGGTGTACACTGTAGGATTGGCGGTTTTATATACGTTGGACTTAAGTAAGGCCCAACAATTCTCGATTGGGTTTAAATCCGAACAAATTGCCAGGTCAAGAGAGGATGTCAATATTTTGGTTAAGGAGGACATTCTCTAATAATTTTGCGGTATGGCAAGGAGTTCCATCTTGCTTAAAAATGTAAGCGTATTGGCCTTGACTTAGCAACTTCATGTAAGGAAATGACGTCGTTAACACCTTTTTATATTGTTCTTTTCTCATGGTTTCCTCTACGAAGTATATTGGACCAGGTCCATTTCCACCAATGTAGCTCCATATCATTACTGAACTGCGTCTGCATTCGTCACTAAATATAACCCATAAATTTAAAACAATTTCAATTTCGGATTTTTTTAATTTAATTTTTGAAAATTAATAATGGGTGCTTAAAAATTCGATTTACCTTCTTCCAGTCGTCTATTGTCCAGTGCTTCTGAAGTTTAGCTCAAATAGGACGTTTTTCCGCATTTTGTCACTGAGTCTGGGTTTCTTTGCTGGACGCCTGCATTTCAAATTATTTTCATATAGCCTTCGTCGCAATATCATCGCTGATATCTTTATCCCTTCTTCACTAAGCTGCATTTGTAGCTCGCTCATACATTTTCTTCTCTTGGTCTCATAAAATTTACCCCCAATTTTTTTATTTTTAATAATGATCCAATATCACGTTTTTTCTCTTTGCTAGTTCCCTTTTCCGACCCATTTTGAAAAATAAATGTCTCAGTCTAAACTTTCCAAATACACACACACACACACACACACACACTTTAACTCAAAAACAATACTTAAAAATATCTAGCTCTGATTTGATCATCCTTAATAAATACAACAGGTACCTTTCAAGGGCGCATGGAAACTAAATCCACTCCAAATGCGATTGATAAAAAAATGAAAGCCATTAATTTTTTCTGTATTCCTACGTCCCAAAAATACTGATTATTTAAAAACCTTGCCTGACAAAGCAAGATAAATAGAATTGTCATAAGGGTTCATTCAACGGTAATTGAAATTTTCGGTGAAACAAATCCAGGCAAAGAACGAACCAAATTTAGAAAAGAAACGGTAGCTGAAAACAACAACGATACTATTACAACAACAGCCGGGGAACGATTTTATAAAACCCATATCTAAAATATAACACAATAATATCTTCTTCTTTTAGTTGATAACTGTGAGGCCTAACATCGACTTCAATGACGAAACGGAAGATGACTGATTTCAAAAAAGTGTCAGTTTGTTGTAGTTGTCCAAGTGGATGATGTGGATTAGTTTATCATTTCTGTTAATAACTCTTTCACTTGCTTGTTTCATCGTCCAATGTGTTGGGTATTGTGTTCGAAGATTTTCACCGACGATGTTAGGCCCCACAGTCATCAGCTAAACGAAGACGTGTTATATTTAAATATGGGTTTTATAAATTCGTTTCTCAGATGTTGTTGTAATGGTTTCATTGTTGTCTTCAGCTATCGTTTCTGAAATCCGTGATTCTCAAAATAAAACAAATCTCGCAATTTATCGTTGAACTCAAAGGCCAACAACCAAGAACGAGAAGAGCACTAAATTTGATTGCATGTGCGTGGAAATGAATTGCAGGCTCGCCTGACGTAACTGAATTTGATCAATAAGTGAAAAGTCACAACCAAATAATCAACAATATAAAATCAATAAAGCATTAATGAAAAAAGCTCAACAAATGTTTAACGAATTCAACAAACTTTATTGAACCGACTTACTATCTGCAAGGAAGAAATAAAATAAATCATTTGAGCCAAAAATGCAACAAATATTTTCAAATGATTAGTAAGCTGGCAGCCTCGACTGATTCTGCAGTATACCATTTTGTCGGCCCAATTGTTCAATATATTTTCAATCGCTTGAGCCCCCATTTCACCAATAGTCACATTAATTGAGTCTTTCAAACTTCAATCGTCTTACATTCGAAGATATTTGAAGATAGGGTGCAAATTTTCCAATGGCGCCATCTTGTTAAAGTAAATATCGGCCACGCCTTCCTCTTCAATCATCAATCAGGTTCACGATAACGGTAGCCATTGATTGTTAGTGCGTCTCTTTGTTCATCTTCTTACAACTGAAACTTCGCCCATTAATCGCAATGAAAATGCAGATGGTCAACTGCCGTCAATTCTTGAACCAATTAGACGTTGTAGGCCTTCATTCCGGTCATAATGTAAAATTATTCGGAAAGTCATATCGCCATGTTCAATTCTTGTGAAAGATGGCGGGTTGACGTGCTCGGGCACACACTTTCAGCTACAGCAGCAATGTATTCTCTCGAACGAGCGCGACGTGTGTATTGTCTGTTAACATCACAGTTAAAAGAACTTTAGTCACAAATTTCCTCACACTGTTCTCAGTTCGCGTTTCTTTTCTACCGAATTTTGTGCGCAATTTTCATCAAATTTCCGCAACTGACTCACTATTTGGGAAATAACTCGACTCATTTCCACCACCGAGAAAATATAGCTGAATTTATATTATCCGACAGCGGCGAAATTACCGTCAGTTCAAAAACGAACCAAAAGGTGAGAACGCACTCTTTATATGTAGTCAAATCCACTTTAATGGATAAGGGGAAAATTATCCGCCTAATAACAGAAATAGATACCCTATCATATCCCAATGAAATAGAAGCAGTAAAATATGCAGAACAAATGATGATGATTAAAACCTATACAATTCTATGCAAAGTATCTAATCTAAGGCAAGTAAACAGAGGTGGGATCATGAAAGCCACATGAAAATTGTGGAATAAATTTTTTTTAGGAAAATCAACGACAATTTTGCCGAGTTTTTTTCTGTCAAAAAACCTTAAAAATTCGTTCGATTCTCATAAAGTTGCAGTTATGAAACTTACGAATGATTTGAAATGAGTAAATGAGTCAACTGAAGGAACTAGATAAGGATCATTGCATCGAAAAAAATATAAAATCATAGTTCATTAGTAAGTAAGTACAGTACGATAATCAGGAAAAATGTAGGCGTCGAGATTTGTCCATATTTACCATTCACTATATCATTGAAGATAAAAAAATAATTTTCATAAATTTATGTGTGTGCGCGAATTCAGTGCTGTGACCACTAAATGTCTGTTGGTTCTCGACAGCCCAGGTGGATTGACTAATCGGGATAAAACTTCGTACTTCATAAATTTTTCTCATAATTTGGGAAATCCCAATAATTTTTGGCTTAAATCAGCCTACTAGAAGGTGCTGCCTCCATAAAATTAATTTGCAACAATATCGGTCCAGATCACATTTCCAAAATTTAAACGAAAATTAAATTGTATGACAACATACTGTTTTTTTAAGAAAAACACGGCCTTGTACTCCGGACTGTCTACATCCTACAGTCTATAGGCGGATTGACTATGAGGAATAAAACTTCACACTAAAACTTTTTCCACTATTGGAAGATCCTTGCGAAATTTGGTGGAAATGTTTGTGTCAGGTGTGACCGCTTCAGCATTTACTGATAATTACAAAGAATTAATAGATTTAAGTAAATTAAAAAATTAAATATTCAATGTCATAATGTTTTGGATTTTTCAATACCGTTTTAAGTTTAGGAAATTTATGTATATTCGTTCGTATTCGAAATTTATGTACAAGGTTATCCAATTCAAGCTTGATAAAGTAAACTTAAAAAAAACACACAAAATATTCGGAATGTATTGTAATTTTTATTTCATTTTACAGATTGATCCTTGCCATTTTTAGTTAAACAAGATATCATTCAAATGTCCTCCACGGGACTTCTTACAGGCCTTGATTCTTTTGCGGTAATTTTCAATGACTTTTCGGCACATTTCGGGCGGTATCTCGGCCATTACCTTACGAATATTAGTTTTCAATTCGTCAAGAGTTTGAGGATTGTTTGCGTAAACACGATCTTTCGCGTAGCCCCACAAAAAGAAATCCAAAGGCGTTAAATCACAGGATCTTGGAGGCCAATTGACATCAGCCAATCGCGAAATCAAACGTCCAGGAAATTTCTCTTGCAAAAGATCTCGATTTGCTCGTGTTACGTGACTAGTTGCTCCATCCTGCTGGAACCACATATCGTCAAGATCATAATCTTCGATTTTCGTAAAAAAATAATCGGTTAACATGCGGCCATAGCGCTCAGAATTGACGGTAACGGTTCGTCCATGGTTGTTCTCAAAAAAATACGGCCCAATCACACCACCAGACCACAATGCGCACCAAACAGTGACTTTTTCCGGGTGTAATGGCTTCTCTACAATCAATTGTGGATTTTCTGAGCCCCAAATTCTACAGTTTTGCTTATTAACGTATCCACCAAGCGAAAAATGAGCTTCATCACTGAAGAAAATTTTGTTCGAAAAATCAGCATCGACGGCCTGTTTTTCCAACACCCAATTTGCGTATGTTCTTCGTTGTCCATGGTCAGCAGGCTTTAGCTCTTGTGTCAAATGGACTTTATACGGATGAATATGCAAATCCAGATGCAAAATGCGCCATAATGAGCCATAAGATAGGCCTAAATGTTGAGCTCGACGTGGAATTGACAAATTTGGCTCTTCTTCCACACTTTCAGCTACAGAAGCGATATTTTCAGCATTGCGAATGTTTCGATGATGCACAGACCTTACAATATCAGTAACAGATCCAGTTTGTTCAAATTTATTCACTGTATTCAATATGGTTTGCTTTGTAGGACGATTATGACGACCATAATCTGCTCGTAAAGCGCGAAATGTGGATACGGCAGAATCACTATTTTTATAATAAGATTTAATATTCATATTCTTAAATGGCAGAATGTCAACTAAATAAATGACAGCGTACTTGACGTTTATCTTTGACAGATGTCGGTATACAGATTTCTACTTTATCAACCTCGAATTGGATAACCCGTTACATTCATCGTAAAAGAAAGTCGAGTGTTGGTCACAATATACACGTCTCCATTTTATAATTCCATATCATAACGAGACAATAACTATCATGAAGTGAAGAAGAAGCATCAATATTGAGGATACTTATATAATCTGTATCCAATCAAGGTTGAACTACTTCAAAAACTTTTCATCGAACACAAAGCAGCTGTCCTGTTGCTTAGTTGCCATTTTCCTCAACAACAAGGCAAAAGTAATATACCAAATAAAAAAGATATTGATGAACCCGCCAATACACCAAGAAGAAATTTCAACTAAAAAACAGAGAATTCAGTTTCCGATCCACGTGGATCTTTACGAAGATTGAAGTTAGCAGAACCACTAATGTTGAATCATTACTTTATTTTTTTCTATCAACCACTTCCCAGATCTGAAGAATGAACAGACAAATGACGGTGAGTCAAGTTCGATATATAATAACAACGCACCCTGTAACTACAAAGCAATCTAAAAAATACAACAACAACTCACTTATTCTAATAGTATTGGTGAAAGTAAACATTCAGGCGAATTTATATTAAGTAATTTAGAGGAGATGTGATTATTTCATTGGCCTCAAGTAACGGGTGATTTTTTAAGAGCTTGAGAACTTTTTTTAAAAAAAAAACGCATAAAATTTGCAAAATCTCATCGGTTCTTTATTTGAAACGTTAGATTGGTCCATGACATTTACTTTTTGAAGATAATTTCATTTAAATGTTGACCGCGGCTGCGTCTTAGGTGGTCCATTCGGAAAGTCCAATTTTGGGCAACTTTTTCGAGCATTTCGGCCGGAATAGCCCGAATTTCTTCGGAAATGTTGTCTTCCAAAACTGGAATAGTTGCTGGCTTATTTCTGTAGACTTTAGACTTGACGTAGCCCCACAAAAAATAGTCTAAAGGCGTCAAATCGCATGATCTTGGTGCCCAACTTACCGGGCCATTTCTTGAGATGAATTGTTCTCCGAAGTTTTCCCTCAAAATGGCCATAGAATCGCGAGCTGTGTGGCATGTAGCGCCATCTTGTTGAAACCACATGTCAACTAAGTTCAGTTCTTCCATTTTTGGCAACAAAAAGTTTGTTAGCATCGAACGATAGCGATCGCCATTCACCGTAACGTTGCGTCCAACAGCATCTTTGAAAAAATACGGTCCAATGATTCCACCAGCGTACAAACCACACCAAACAGTGCATTTTTCGGGATGCATGGGCAGTTCTTGAACGGCTTCTGGTTGCTCTTCACTCCAAATGCGGCAATTTTGCTTATTTACGTAGCCATTCAACCAGAAATGAGCCTCATCGCTGAACAAAATTTGTCGATAAAAAAGCGGATTTTCTGCCAACTTTTCTAGGGCCCATTCACTGAAAATTCGACGTTGTGGCAGATCGTTCGGCTTCAGTTCTTGCAGGAGCTGTATTTTATACGGTTTTACACCAAGATCTTTGCGTAAAATCTTCCATGTCGTCGAATAACACAAACCCAATTGCTGCGAACGGCGACGAATCGACATTTCACGGTCTTCAGCAACACTCTCAGAAACAGACGCAATATTCTCTTCTGTACGCACTGTACGCATTCGTGTGGTTGGTTTAATGTCCAATAAAGTAAACTGAGTGCGAAACTTGGTCACAATCGCATTAATTGTTTGCTCACTTGGTCGATTATGTAGACCATAAATCGGACGTAAATCGCGAAACACTTTTCGAACCGAACACTGATTTTTGTAATATAATTCAATTATTTGCAAGCGTTGCTCGTTAGTAAGTCTATTCATTATAAAATGTCAAAGCATACTGAGCATCTTTCTCTTTGACACCTTGTCTGAAATCCCGCGTGATCTGTCAAATACTAATGCATGAAAATCCTAACCACAAAAAAATCACCCTTTACATTCCAAAGTCATTCTAAGTATTTTCTAAGCATTTAGCATGAACTTCAGTGATACTGGTGGACTACTGAAACAAAATAAAGTGTCCCAAGAAAGTAATATGACTTTCTAATGGGTCTGACAGGGTGTTCCATGAGATTTAAAAATACGATTTTTTTAAAGATACTTAGATGAATTCCAAAGTCATTCTTAGTATTTTCTACGCATTTAGCATACATTTCAGTCATACTGGTGGTCTACTGAAACAAAAGAGAGAGTTCTATACAAGTTATATGATTTTCTAAGAGGCCTGACTGGGTGTTCCATGAGATTTAAATATGTGATTTTTAAATGGTCCTTAGGTACATTACAAAGTCTTTCTATGTCATTGGGTCTGACACGTTGTTCCTTGAGATTTAAAAATGTAATTTCAGGAAGTGTTTCCGTTTTAATTACGCAAACCAATCATATATTTATCATCAAAATATATTTTGCCAATTAAATCATTCAGGCATCTCGCCACAAACACCAACAACCCACTAAAAACGTAAAATCTAATCCTACTCCTAACATTAACACCAAATCTCCTAGATCTCCTCCTTTAAACCCAAAAAATCTTCGGTTGATCTGACATTAACCAAAATGTTGTGAAGTATATTTACACCATCTTATAACAAACAAAAACAAATAGATTGTCAACATATTTAATAACACTGTAGTAAAAAAAGTACATCGGGTGAAACCTAACTTAAATCCTTAAAATCGACCCATTAGAAAATCGTAATACTTGCTTGGGACACTCCTTGTTTAATTAGTGCACCAGTATCACTGAAGTTCATGCTAAATGCTTAGAAAATACTTAAAATGACTTTGGAGTGTACCTCAGGTCCATTAAAATAATTAAATTTTTAAATCTCATGAAACACCCTGTCTGAACCATTATAAATTCGTAATACTTGCTTGGGACGCTCCTGTTTGTTTCAGTAGTCCACCAGTATCACCGAAATTCATACGTAATGCTTAGAAAATACTTAGAATGACTTTGTGATTTATCTAAGGCTCATTAAAAAAATTACATTTTTAAATCTCATGGAACACCCTGTCAGAACCATTAGAAAATCATATAACTTGCTTGGGACATTTTTTTGTTTTAGTAGTCCACCAGTATGACTGAATTTCATGCTAAATGCTTAAAAAATACTAAGGATGACTTTTGAATGCACCTAAGGCTCATTAAACAAACTACATTTTTAAATCTCATCGAACACCCTGTCAGACCCATTAGAAATTCGTAATACTTGCTTATGACACTCCTTTTTGTTTCAGTAGTCCACCAGTATCACTGAAGTTCATTCTAAATGCTTAGAAAATACTTATTATGACTTTGGAATGTACCTAAGGCTCATTAAAAAAATTACATTTTAAAATTTCATGGGACACCCTGTCAGACCCATTAAAAATTCGTAATACTGGCTTACAACACTCCTTTGTGTTTCAGTAGTTCACCAATATCACTGAAGGTTATGCTCAGTGCTTAGAAAATACTTAGAATGACTTTGGAATGTAACTAAGTCCAATGAAAAAATCACATCTCCTCTAAATTACTTAATATAAATTCGCCTGAATGTTTATTTTCACCAATACTATTACAATTAGTGTGTTTTTATTGTATTTTTTGGATTAGTTTCGATAAACTTCACTAAAAATTTTATTAATAAAAGCCATAATATTATATAACTTTAAGCATACATAGTTGTTTAAACATAAATAATCGGGGTCCTCTAAAATCAGCAAATAATTCTCATTTACAACCATTTTCTGTTGATGGAAAATTATACTCTGGATTTTCGATTATAATAAATTCCAAAAAAAAGTTTATGGTAAATCCATAAATTACTGGAAGTTCATAAAATTCGGTTATAAAACCAAAATTCTGATTAGTTTCCCATAAATAAAGTTCAGTATACTTGTATGAATGTGTAGTTTATAAAAAGCTAACGATATATCAATAAATTTGAGATTGGAAAAGTTTTTCGTATTTTTTATATTTCTTATAATTAAACTAATAATAATAATAAGGTACTCTAAATATCCTTAAAAATAAACCTGTAATTTATTATCATATAAGTATTCTAAGAAAGCTTTAAAATAAAGTTTAGAACTTGAAAATTTGTGCTTTTGACATATTAATTGTTTTGCAGAAAGTTCTTTTGTTGTACTTGTATTATCTACGACGAGCTAACATACTTGGACGACAATGAGATGAATATTCGTTTTAACTTGTTCTTATATACATAAATTTCGAATTCATTAGGGTGAATAATTTTATAAATAAGATTCCAAAAACATGTTTGAGCTTTCAACATTTTATTTTACTGTGAGTAGCATAGCGCCAATCCCAGTGTAAACATAGAACGTATTTCCACCTTATTTAACCGCACATATCGATTTTTCCTTTTTTATTGATACAAGTTTTATTTAACGCGAGCGGGTACGTTATATGTACGTATAACTGATACAATATGTTCGGGAGTATATAGCAGAAAAAAAAAATGAAACACACAAAACATATTTTAGCATGCAAAATATATAGATGCGAATAAATATTATGCATATAACCATATTTTTTTTTGTTGGAAATGAAAATAAATAAATAAATAAATATGCTAAATAGATCACATTCTGAATATCATTAGATATTATTATTGTTATTATTATTGTTGCAGAGAGCGATGTTTTCTAACGTTTCGTTTAGCTTTCTCGTATTTTATTTAAATGACATGAACTGTTTTCGAAATTATGTTAACCTTTCGATAGCATTTTCTTGTTTTTCACTTTTTTCTCCCATAACCATAATATAATACAACGCTTTTCTCTTTGTTTTTATAATCTTTTGTTTTGGTTTTGTTGTTTTTGTTTTTGGGGGGTGGTTTTAAAAAAATAAAAAAGTACGATATATGGTAATGATAGGAGCTCAGGTGATTTACATGAGATATTATAATATACGAGTATGTAATGTGGATTCGAAATTCAATGTGAGCTATTATGTATGCAAGTAAAAAATCAACAAACCGCATAAAATTGGAAACATAAAATTCTGCTAATTACGTGAGCAATGTAACACCTGTACGTAATTGAGTTGAATGGAAACTAATTCAGGTGCACTCTAAACGAACTATTTCAATTTTTCAAGTATTTAGCAACAAAATGATTTTTATATATTTTAGTAGCACTAACGTGATTCTATTGGATGGTGCATGTTTGCAGATGTACAATGGACGAGAATGTTGCACAGCTGTATTCGCAAAAGAAGAACTTTATCCGGCAGTTGTAATAAGTTTCATCAAGCGCAAACATTTATTTATTATTATTATTTATTATTTTTATTATTCATTCTCATACAATAACAACGGCGGATTATCCAGTGAATTTAATGTTCCTTTAAGGATAATCCAAGTTGTTATCTATATAAAGGGTGTTTTTTTAGGAGGTTTGTTTTTCCGATAGATGTCGTTTTATTTTATGACAGTTGTTTTGACAGCTCAAAGTGGCATTTCTACTCAGTATTGTTTGGCAAATCATTATGAATAGGTTAACTCCAGAACAACGTTTTCAAATCGTGGAAATTTATTTTCAAAATCAGTGTTCAATTAAAAATGTTTATAGAGCACTTCGTGAATTTTATGGTGCACATAATCGTCCGTCAGAGACCACCATAAAGAACGTAATTACCAAATTTCGGTCTACATTCACTCTTTTGGATGCCAAGCCACCGACAAGAATGAGAAGAGTTCGTACAGAAGAAAATATTGCTGTCGTTGAGGCCAGTGTCGAAGAAAACGACAATTTATCGATTCGTCGTCGTGCTCAGCAAATTGGACTTTGTCCATCGACTTTATGGAAAATTTTACGTAAAGATTTGGGTTTGGTGCCATACAAAATTCAATTGGTGCAAGAATTAAAGCCACACGACCATCGTTTGCGCCGTGAATTCAGTGATTGGTCGTTAAATCAATTGAACGAAGATCCATTTTTTTACCGTAAAATTCTCTTCAGTGATGAGGCGCATTTTTGGTTAAATGGATACGTCAACAAACAAAATTGTCGCATTTGGAGCAAAGATAATCCACACGCCGTTCAAGAATTACCAATGCATCCTGATAAATGTACTGTTTGGTGCGGTCTATGGGCTGGTGGGATCATCGGTCCATATTTCTTTAAAAATGAGGAAGGACGACGCGTTACCGTGAATGGAAATCGATACAGAACCATGTTAAATGAGTTTTTGTTGTCAAATCTTGAAGATATGGATATGGATGAAATGTGGTTTCAACAAGATGGTGCCACTTGCCATACAGCACGTGAAACAATCGACTTATTGAAAGAAACTTTCAACGACAACATTATTTCGAGAAATGGTCCGGTGAATTGGCCTCCGCGTTCGTGCGATTTGACGCCACTCGATTACTTTTTGTGGGGATACGTGAAGTCATTGGTTTATGTGGATAAACCTCAATCGATTGACGCTTTGGAAACCAATATTCAACGTGTCATTGCTGACATACGCCCTCAAATGCTTGAAAAAGTGCTGGAAAATTGGACCTCCAGAATGACATTTGTGAAAAATAGTCGTGGTAGCCATATGCCAGAAATTGTGTTTAAATGTTAAATGCCAAAAAATTATCTACCAAATAAAAAAAAAATTTTGGTCATTTCATAATTTTATATGTGTTTTATTCAAAAAAAAAATCGGCAACCTCTTAAAAAAACACCCTATATATAAAAAATTGTTGCAAGTGTGTTGTGACTTTATAACTCACGAACGGTCAAACTGAATTCGGTCAAATTTTTAGGGTTTGTTCGTATGGTCGTGTAGATGGCTTATCTAAAGTTTGCACGAAATCGGTCGACGCGTTCGTGATTTATCATTTTTCATGTCAACATGTGATTTTGTCCATATAAAAAAACAACAAGAAATAGTGTCACTTTGTATAGTTATTTTTCCTCAGTTTAAGCCGTGGCGCATCTAGCTCAAAGTTTTGGGTATTGGGAGTTCAAGTCCATTTTTTGTGTTTAGCCGACTTCAGTTGAAAATCAAAATTTTTAAAAATAAGTGCCACTCTTACGTTCCTACTACATATGCGTGTATGTAAAATTTTCTTTTATTTTCGTTTTTGTCAAAAATGTATTTAAAAAGTCTTATTTCTTTTCAGCAAAAAAACATTTTTATATGTATTTTTATTTGTATGACAAATAACAACTAACGAATGACGAATAATTAGTTGTGACACAATTAAAAAGATATCAGTTGAAATTTGAAATCAAAAAATTCCAAATATAAAATATCTAATAAAAAATTATTTGCTATTTGAATAAAAATTTATTGAATAACGCTCAACACTGCCTCATACACACGGTAAATACACGTTGTAGCGCATACAGTCAGTGTCAGTGATTGATCATTTTAAGGTTCTTTTTCATCGAACTCGCATTGTGGACAGACGTAATCGGTAAGAGTCGCATTTGATTTTTTTGTTTTTTCATATATTCAGCTATACATCATCAAACAATTCATTTTGGTTTTGTTTAAGCGTTTGAATACAAACAGACAGCAGTGTATATACACTTTCCATTTGCATTTGCTGGTTGAATTGCTATCGGATTTGAAATGCCACGTGCAAGACGTTCAAATATTGGTAGACGTACACGTCATTCAACAGTTGTTTCAACCAATCGAAGATCACAAAGTGGACAAGATCGTAATCAACAAAATGCATCACAGAGGGAACGACGTAGACGTATAAACCAATCGGTTGATAGTGCAAACACGGTTGACGGTGCAAGGTCAATAAATGGACGTACGCGTCCCTCAATTCAAATCATATGACAAATGGAATTGACGGCTTATAATTATGATAGCACAATTGATTACAGTATGCATTCTTATATTGGACAAATGAATAAACAATGTGTGCATTGTAAAGCAGTCAAATTTATTAACGAAACGCCTGGCATGTGCTGTGCTGGTGGGAAAGTTAAATTGCCTGTATTAGAACCTCCACCAGACCCTTTGCACTCATTAATTTATGGCACATCACCAGCGTCAAAGCATTTTTTAACAAATATTCTAAAGTACAATTCATGCTTCCAAATGACAACTTTTGGAGCTACAAATATTATAAGAGATGGGTTTATGCCGACTTTTAAGGTAATAACTTCGCATGGAATAAATGATATGACATTTCATTTATGTACTGTCTCTGATGTCTTAAAAAATTCAGATTCGTCATCTAAATCTATTTCAAAAACATTACAGATTCAAGGACAGATATACCATAGAGCTGGGTCATTGTTGCCATTCCCAGATGCTGACCATCAGTTTTTGCAAATATATTTCATTGGTAATGAAAACAGCGAATTAAATCAGCGCTGTGCAATTGCTTCAAATACAAGTCGAGAAATCTTGAGTGAGCTGCAAAGATTTTTACATCAGCACAATGAATTGGTTAAATTATTCAAGATTGCACTGGATCAGATGCCCACGAATGACCATAAAATAATAATACGTGCCGACAGAACACCACTCGGACAACATGCCAGGCGATTTAATGCACCAACAATCGATGAAGTGGCAATCGTAATAGTTGGTGAACAATTTCGGCCAAGAGATATTGTTTTGTACCGTAGGAATGAGCAACTAAATCGTATTTCTGAACTCCATCGTTGTTATGACGCATTGCAATACCCGATTTTATTCTGAAGACGAGATGATGGTTATCATATAAATATACCGATGATAAATCCAACGACTGGTAAAAAAAATATGATTTTTGATTAGAAAATAAAATAAAAATAAAAGAATAATTTTTATTATTTTCAGGTGCAGAAACAACGAAAAAAGTTAGTGCGATGAATTTTTATTCGTATCGATTGATGATTCGTGATCAAGAGGACAATAACATTTTGCGATGCAATAAACTTTTCCATCAATACATTGTGGACATGTATGCTAAAATCGAGAGCGAACGATTGAATTTCATCCGTCATAATCAAGCCCGATTGAGATCTGAAGAGTACATACATTTACGTGATGCACTATTGAATGATGTGGATGTGAATGACATTGGACGTTTGATGATATTGCTATCGTCATATACCGGAAGCCCACGTCATATGCACGAGTATACACAAGATGCCATGTCATATGTTCGTCATTACGGCCGTCCAGATTTGTTCATCACATTTACTTGCAACCCAAAATGGCCTGATGTGTATGATTACTTATTTGATGGTCAGGTGCCAACAGATCGACACGATATAACCGCTCGCATATTCCACCAAAAATTGAAAAAGTTGATGGATCTGATTGTCAAGCTCCGTGTATTTGGAGAAGTGCGCTGCTATATGTATACAATTGACTGGCAAAAGAGAGGCTTGCCGCACGCTCACATTTTGATATGGTTGGTACGGAAAATAACACCAGATATGATTGATAGTGTTATATCGGCCGAAATTCCAGATCAAACCATCGATCAACAATTATTCGCAGTTGTCACGAAAAATATGATACACGGTCCTTGCGGTGAAATAAATCCAATTTCACCATGTATGATCGACGGCAAATGTGCAAAGCGTTTTCCAAGACAATTGATTGCTGAAACAATACACGGTGATGATGGATATCCACAGTATCGTCGACGATCAGCTCAAAATAATGGTAAAACTACTACCGTTAAAATCCGGAACCAAGACTTTGAAGTTGATAATCGGTGGATAGTGCCGTATTCACCGTTGTTATCAAAAATGTTCAATGCTCATATAAATGTCGAATACTGCAATTCAGTCAAATCAATAAAATACATTTGCAAGTATGTTAATAAAGGTAGCGATATGGCTGTTTTCGGAGTGGCTGCTGAAAATAGAAATGATGAAATTTTGCAGTACCAAATGGGAAGATATATTAGTACTAACGAAGCTATTTGGCGAATTTTATCGTTCCCAATACATGACAGACACCCTGTTGTTATACATTAAGCAGTCCATCTTGAAAATGGCCAACGTGTTTATTGAACTGATGCAAATGCCGCACAAAGAGCAGTACAGCCTCCAGCAACTACACTGACAGCTTTTTTCAAGTTATGTGAAACGGATGAATTTGCAAGAACACTATTATATTCGGACCACGATATTTCACTTGGAACGCATCAACAAAAAAATTTCAACGCCGCAAACAAGGTACTCCTGTTGATGGCTATCGAGGTGTTTTTTCAACGGATGCTTTAGGCCGCATTTATACAGTTAGTCCAAATAATGTTGAATGTTTTTATTTGCGGTTGTTGTTGATGCACGTACGTGGGCCACAGTCATTTCAGAATTTAAGAACTGTTGATGGTGAGTTGTGTGTAAAATATCGTGATGCATGCCAACGGTTGCGTTTGCTTGAAGGTGATACGCATTGTGATGCTACGCTTAATGATGCATCAGTTTCAGCTCACCCAAATCAAATACGTATGTTATTCGCAATAATAATATCAACATGCTATCCATCAAACCCACTTGAATTGTGGAATAAATATAAAGATTTCATGGCTGAAGACATTTTGATTCGACTTCAACATCGTTCGATGGATCCCGAATTGGTAGATACATTAGAAATTTATAATGAGGCTTTGATATTGATTGAAGATATTTGCCTTATGATTGCAATTAAAGCATTAGGACAATTATGCATGATCGCACCTAATCGTCCAATGTATGATTTATTTCAGCGAGAATTGCAACGCGAACAGCTGTTTGAATGTGATGAATTGCGTGCGTTTATGCAAATACACATTCCACAATTGAATGTTCAGCAAAAGAATGCATACGATAGAATTATGCAAGCTGTCATTAACAACACTGGTGGATTATATTTTTTGGACGCTCCTGGTGGCACTGGAAAAACATTTCTCATTTCATTAATCTTAGCAACAATTAGATCCGAACGAAAAATTGCATCATTATTGGATGGTGGTCGAACTGCACATTCCGCTTTAAAATTGCCATTAAACATGCAAACGGTTGAGATTCCAACGTGTAATATTTCAAGAAATTCTGGAATGGCCAAAGTTTTGCAAAAAGCAGCAATTATTTTATGGGATGAATGTCCGATGGCCCATAAAAAATTTTTGGAAGCATTGAATCGAACATTACAGGATCTACGTGGAAATCAACAGTTGTTCGGAGGTGCATTAATATTGCTATCTGGTGATTTTCGACAAACGTTGCCCGTCATTCCCAGATCGACTCCATGTGATGAAATTAATGCATGTTTGAAAAGTTCGTTTCTTTGGGGAAATGTACAGAAGTTATCGCTCAACATAAATATGCGTGCGCGTCTTCCAAATGATCCATCAGCACGTGAGTTTTCGAAGCAACTGCTACAGATTGGCGATGGCAAAATTGCAAAGTGATTTAAATGGCTTTATCACGTTACCAAACAACTTTTGCACAATTATGCTATCAAAAGAAGAACTAATTGATCGCGTTTTTCCAAACATTATTCAAAACAATAAAAATCATGATTGGTTAAGAGAACGCGCAATTTTAGCACCAAAAAATGCAAATGTTAATGAAATAAATTTTCAAATTCAACAGAAATTGCCAGGTGACTTGGTATCATACAAATCCATTGATACTGCTACGAATGAAGAAGACGCAGTAAATTATCCGGTTGAATTTTTGAATTCTTTGGAACCACCCGGTATGCCACCGCATCATTTACATTTGAAAATTGGTTCATCGATCATACTTCTTCGAAATCTCAATTCACCAAAACTCTGCAATGGAACGAGACTTTCCGTGAAAAAATTAATGCCAAATTTGATCGAAGCAACAATTCTCACTGGCAAAGCAAATGGAGAAGTTGTACTGATACCACGGATTCAATTAATACCAACAGACATGCCATTTCAATTCAAACGACTTCAATTTCCCGTGCGTTTATCCTTTGCTATAACCGTTAATAAAGCTCAAGGACAAACGCTTTAAGTGTGTGGTGTGAATTTGGAGGAACCGTGCTTTTCTCACGGACAATTATACGTCGCATGTTCCAGAGTGGGAGCACCAACAAATTTATTTATTCATGCACCAAAAAATCAAACAAAAAATATTGTATACACTATTGTATTGAATTGACTTTGACCGACCAAATGGCATAGTGGTTAGAGCTTTGGCGTTTGGATCGGGAGGTACCGGGTTCGAATCCCGATAGGGGCAGGATGCAAAGGGAATTCTGATCAACAAATTACGATTTGGGATGAGAAGGAACACATCTATGACCCCCTGTCGGAGTGCGTGGCTCACGGGCCGACCCATCTTCCATGCCAGTATAGGCTGGCATGGAGCTATGCAATGTGCAGATGGTAATAAAATCGGACCTATATCCATACGTCCTCGAATTGGCCAATACAGGCGTAAAGATAAGGACGTAAATAAGCGAACCGCGAAAGAGTAGGGAGAGCTTCGGCCCCAGAACAGATCAGGGAAAAAAAAAAAAAGAAAAAAAGAAACCAATGAATTTGATTCAAAGTTAATATTCATGCGCAGCAAAGCACGCCGGGTGTGTTGGCGTGTGTTTGTGACAGCATAACTAAAGAACGGAGTGACGGATTTCGCTGATTCTTTCTTTATTTTGTTCACTGTTCCGAATGGTATGTAGACATCTTTAAAGAGTAAAGGATCTTTACAGTCTGATGGTTTCAGAAAGAGTCGATCCCCCATCAACTCAATTGGAAAACCACTGAATTCTACTAACTACCAGCCCCCCCCCCCCTTAAAGAGTAAATAATTTCATAAATACTTTTGTGGGCAGAACGAAGTCTGTCGGGTCCGCTAGTACATAAATATACAAAAGTTACAAAATTTACACAGATATATAAATATTATAAAAATTAAAGATAACGGAGATTTAGTTCCAAAATAATAGAATATTCGATTTAAAATAATTTTTAATATTTTTCTTAAATTGTAAGTAGGTTTTAGATTCCTTTATAAATTCAGGTACTTGATTATAAATAAATGGGCCCATAAACGTGATCGATTTTCTTCCAAATTCAGTTCTAGTATGATGCGAATCAATTCTGTTACAATTTCGAGTTGGATACACATGATGAGCGTAATTAAAGTTTATATTAGACATAAATTGAAGATACCTTTAAGCTTTTATACATATAAAGGGTTAATTGAAACTTATATAAGACATTTATGGGCAATATCATAATATCATCTTTGCTATATAATAACCTAGTGGAAAATAGAATTGGCAATCTGTATACTGCTTTTACACTTTTGTTTTGCACAACCTGCAATTTCTTCAGCCTGTTTAGGGTAGCTGTTCCGTATACGATAAAGGCCATAACTAAGTCGCGAATGAATAAACGAAAACTATATCATAAGCAATACCCTAGTAGGAACAAAGAAAGACAATTTTCTGAGTAACCCAACAAGTGGAGCAATTTTCTTACTTGTGATATTTATGTGATCATCCCAAAACATGTGTTCGTCAAGTGTAACTCCCAAATATTTGAATGAACTGACTCTCTCAATGTTAATGTTACTAACTTCAAATAGAAGTGAACTAGTCATCGATTTAAATGGGGAATGAAATACCATATATTTGGTTTTAGATATATTGAGAGCTATTAAATTGGAATTAAAATATTCTAAAAGTATACTAAGGTCATGTTTCATATCAATCAATATACTGTCAGGATCATAGGTTTCATAAAATAAAGCAGTATCATCTGCAAATATTCTAATATGACCCTTGAGCGGCAAATAGGAAATATCATTAATATAAATGAGAAACAAAAGTGATTCTAAAACACTACCCTGGGGGACACCACATTTGATATCTAACATTACACTTCCTACTCCATTTATCATAACATACTGTTTCGATTTGATAGATAACTTTTCAATAAGTTGTAAGGAATTACGGACGCCGTAACAGTACAATTTGTTTAGAAGTAACTGATGATCAATACAATCAAATGTTTTCTGTAAATCCAAGAAAAGCGCCCCAACATATCTTTTTGAATCAAAAGCAGTATATATCATCTTTAGCGACTTTTAAACATTGGGATAAACACCAGTTATTAAACTTTCATTAAAAATATCAGACAACATGTTCGAAAAGAACTCAATTCTACATTTCAGCACGCAGCTATTAATTTTTGCGGACCTCCACCTTTACCACTACTAAGCGAACAGATAACATTACAAACTTCAGCAGGTGTAATTGGTGACAGATACATGCCGTCTGAAATCCATTTAATAACTAGTACCAAACCTGTGTATGGCTCTGTCAGAGGTAATAGATTCACTAATTAAGTAACCTGCATTAACAAAGAAGCAATTGAAAATATTAGCTATCTCAAAAGAATCACTTACATATCGGCCATTAAAGAAAATTTTATCAAATTTAAGAGATTCGAAATTTTTATTACAAAATAAGTTCACATTCTTCCATAAATCCCTCTGATTTAAATCTGTAAACATGTTACTAAAGTAACATTTAATTTTATTTAATTATTATTTAATTTTTTTAATTATAAAATACCTAATGAACCAATAATAGTAAAAAAAAATTATTTTTACACCGGTGTGAAGTTTTTAACGTTAATAAAAAGTGTAGCTACACAAATTAACAAAAAAGTGTAGCGTACACAAAAACATTTTTAAAAGTGTATGAAAATATTCTATATTTAAAATCCAATTAATTTATACGAAAAAAACGTTAACTAATAACTATTAGCCTATTCAAATTACTATAGCCCGTACATATAAAAAGGGTTGGACTCCTCTGACAAAATTTGATATGTTGACAAAAATAAGATATGAGAGCTGATCATACACACCCAATTAACAGTTCATGTGCGGGCTATGCTAATTTGAATAGGCTCAAATGTCTACTATTCGATAATAGTAGTGGCCATATTGCGGAAACTCTAGGATGGGCAGTTAATTGTGTGTTTAACCTCAGTCGGTAAATAGATATATCTTTGAACACATTAATATTTGCATATCAGTATATTTTTTTGTTTCGTTTTAATTAGAAATATTAACTGAATATTAGTTAACGTTTTTTTTCGTATAAATTAATTGGATTTTAAATATAGAATATTTTCATACACTTTTAAAAATGTTTTTTTAGCTACACTTTTTATTAAAGTTAGAAACTTCACACTGGTTTTTTGACTGGTTTTGGCTTGTTTTAATTATTAAAATAATAAGCTTAGCAACTTTCGATGTCAATTCGACATTATTATCAAAGCTAATACTTTGATGAAATTTAAAGCTAATGCTTTGATAATGATGTCGAATTGACATCGAAAGCTTAGCAAAAAATTATTTTAAGAATAAAAACGGACCAAAAACCAATAAAAAAAGTAAATTATAATTATTTTTTTATTTTATTTAATAATCTTCTACCTATATTTGGTAGGTATGTGAATAGGTCGTATAGTATATTTCATACCACAATTTTTCAAAATAATTTATCCGTCGTTCGTGTTTCAAACATAACAAAACTATTTATGTTTTTAAATGACAGATGGCGCTACATGGCCGCCTCATCGAACTTTTATCCACATATATACGGGAGTAAAATGCCGCGGTTCATGTAATTATCTTTATCACATCTCCGGTGTAAAAATCTCCGACGATTTGTTTGAAAGAAGGTACTGCTGCTTGGAAATGTGAGCCACGCCTAAAAGTTAGCCGATCCTTGCTTATTATCTGTCAAACTGAGCAAAATCCACCGAGTAATATTCAGACAACATTATAGTTTGTCTGACATAATGAGCACTTCAATGGACCTTAAAATCTCAAGATTTTCTATCCAAGTCGTTAGATGAGTTGAAAAATTAAAATAAGTTGTTGCTTGCTGTAAATGCAATACTTAAAGATAAAATTATGAATGAGCTTGTTATCACCGGACTTCATGTGCCTCAGGATGCTACTTATGCGAAAAACCTAGTTTATAGTGTTTTCAAGTGTCTTGATGTTGCCGTACCTGAGGCCCAAATTTATAAAGGTCGAGCGCAAACTAGCAGTTCCTAACAATTATCGCATGAAAAAAACCATTCGCACTTCGCAATCAGACGTTTCAAAATGTTTGTTATGCATCATTTAACACCACTGCGATCGAGATTGTACGCTGCAGCCAATAACCTAGAATTGGAATACAAGTTTAAATATTTATGGGTCAAGGACATCGTAGTCCTAATGAAGAAAACGGATGACGGCAAGAAAATTTATCGTATACATTCATTCAGTGGCATAGGATTTTTGAACTCGCTTTTTCGATGTGATACGTAATGCCGGGTTTCCACCAAACGAACAGTTTTTAAAACAGTTCTGTTTTCAGAAAGCAGTTTTTTATAAACAGTTTCCTTTTTTCAAAATAAACTGTTTCATAAGATTTGTTTGTTCTATTAATTGAGTGTTTGTTCTGTGTATCCGTATGTTCAAGTTTGCAAAAATGTCAGATGGTGACGAGACATTTATTTTTAGTTGTGGATTTTTTTTTAATTAGTGAGACCCGAAAACATAAACCGAGATATTGGGTTAGTTCTTTATTAAAACGGAGAGTTAATTACGGCGCGGAAGAATTGTTAAGTGATTTAAGTGCTGACAACATTAAAGGATTAAACGGAGAATTGTGATCATCTTTTCGAAATTTTACTAGAATCTCAAGTACCGATCTCGAATTTTTAATAATATGCTGGGACCAAAAATCACCAAGGAAAATATAAATTACCGGGATGCAATTTCTGTGACGGATTGTCTGGCATTAACTTTGAGAAACTTGGCCACTGGAGACAGTTTTCAATCTTTAAAATATGTATTCAAAGTTTCAACTTCTTCTGTATCAAGAATCGTACCGGAAGTACGTGAAGCCATATATGATGTTCTCCAACATTATATTGAAGTAAGATCAATTAATATGTATTAGTAATTTAATGATATCAATAGGATCTGATAATTATATTTAGCAAAAGTAGACAAACTAAACAAGGGTTTTCAATGTGCAATATCCAATTATTTATTATCAAAATAAAATTAAGCAATGCTATTCTTGTTAGTCATTTTTAGAGTTCAGACCAAAAGACGTAGCTACAGCCCACACCAAAGGTTCCTGTACAATCTGATTGACCACTTCTTCTTGATGAGCACTAGTGCTTAACTCTCTATTCAGTAATCGTTGATCACAAATAACAATCAAACGCGTTAATTGAAATAGCCGATGACGTGGGACTTGATGATTGTAATGGGCTGCTATATGTGCTTATAGGTACGTCAAATTTTCCTAAATCTGCGTCGTACAATATATTGTTGATTAATTGCTGTAGGCTTTTGCATAATGTGTTTTTAAATTTCGCTTTGGGAATAGCAAAAGTACGATCAGGAGTCAATGAAAATGTCTTTTCTGGAGTTGGTGAAGACATTCCCGATGAATTTTCACTATTTTCCTGGTCAGGCCTTTCATAGTTGTAATTGACCCGTCACAAATCCAGAGGAATGGGAAAAAATTGCAAGCGACTAAAACACTAAGTGGAATTTTCGTATGTCCTTTGGGAGCATGGACAGCAAGCACGTTGATATACAATCTTCAAAGTTCAGCGGCGGTGAATTCTTTAATTATAAAGGAACATTTAGCATTGTGCTCTTTGGTGTAGTAGATGCTAATTATAAATTCATTTACATTCACGTTGGTTTTCAAGGGCGAATTTCAGACGGAGGTGTCTTCAAAAGTACCGCGTTCGCAAAAGCACTTCAACGTTTGAAGCTTAATTTGCCTCCAGAATCATCCCTACCAGGACGAACAGAACCTGTACCGTACGTTTTAGATGCAGACGACGCGTTCCCGTTATCATTAAATATAATGAAACCATTTACAGGCCATCACGTACGTGGATCAAAAGAACGAATATTTAACTATCGCCTTTCAAGGGCAAGAAGAGTGGTAGAGAATGTCTTCGGTATTTTAGCTTCCATATTTAGAGGTCTGCGTAAGCCTATACTCTTAGAACCAGCAAAGGCAGAAAAATAATTGTAGCATGTACATGTTTATATAACTTCTTGCGTAGAGAATCACAACCAAGAGATATATACTGTCCACCAGGTTCTTTTGACTTGGAAGATTTTGAAACTGAAACTGTGTTAGAAGGAGCATGGAGACAAGATTCAAATTCACTAAAGTCTTTATTACCGATCCAACGAAAGGCAAGAAAACCTGCTGCGCCACCACTTCTTATACGAAACGAATTCAGCGAATATTTCACATCGCAACTGGGACAGGTACCATGGCAAGATTCTTGTCAGTAATTATAACAACATAATTATATAACATATTAACATATCCTAATAACATAACATATTATATTATAATACATAAAAATACAAAATATATATTTGTTTTTAAATATGCCTCGAAATTAAAAACTTACCTCCATATCCAAATTAAAACCATCTTCCCGTTCTTTTCTCGGTTTATTTTTGCCAATTAGGAAGCTCATGGCATCATATCCAAACCACTTGGCAACAAAGGAGTGGCCAGCACCAGACTTTTTCATGTTTTTGTACTTTCTTTTTTTACGTTTGTACTGACTAATTAAATTTTAGATTTTTCTGTCAACTTCATAGGTGGAAATTTCGAAGAAATTGCCAATTTCCTTCAGTGAATCTTGTTTTTTTTTATTTTTATAATCAGTATTTGTTGGGTCCCCCAAGTTAGTATGTTGGCGATACATTTGAATGTCACTGCTGCACTCAATTTTAGTCCACTCTTTTTTGGAACTCATTGCCTAAAATTATGTATAGGCATAATATATTATCCCGTCAACTGTTTTATTCATAAAAAAATTAATACAAAAATATCACCTAAAAACTTTAACTACGACACGGTGCAACGATCTAACGATTGCATTCAGCGACGCTATGCACAATGAAACATTGATTGCAATCTTTGCGTTTCCATTGCCAATTTACCACTCAGTCATTTCGGTATGAGTTGTGCATCTGATTTAATGGACACCGAAATGAATCATGAACTGCGGTACGATACTGCAGAAATGGCAGCGATTGTTATTCGCAATATCCCACTACTGACTTATGAACAAAAAAATCATTTACGACCTTATTATGCTGTAATTTTCAGCGCATTCTTTATTTGGATGCACCAGGTGGAACTGGCAAAACATTTATCATTTCACTAATTCTCGCCGAAATACGATTAAATAATGGCATCACATTGTCCGCTGCAACATCTGGCATTGCAACAACTTTATTGGATAGAGACAGAATATCTCATTCAGCATTTAAGCTGTCACTGAATATTCAAAATAACCCAGACGTAGTGTGCAACATAAAAAAACAATCGCCCATGACCACAGCGCTGAAATAATGCAAATGGCACACAAACATTTTCTTGAGGCATTGAACAGAACACTCAAAGATATAAAAAACAACAACAAACTATTCGGCGGCATTCTGTTACTCCTTTCAGGTGATTTCAGACTTCGACGTACGCTGATAAGATCAACGCTTCTTTGGAATCATCGCCACTGTGGCGTAATTTGGAAAAAGTCCCAGCTAAACATAAACGTGCGCGCCCAAATGCTACAAGATACATTCTCGAACCAATTGTTATTGAAAATACTGGATGCATAAAATTTTCCACTAATTTCTGCACAACCATTGATTCGCAAAATGCTCTCATTGGCGGCATATTTGCCGATGTACGCCCACAATATATAAATCATGCGTGACTGGCATAAAGAGCCATTTTGGCAGCAAAAAATGTGGACGTCGACGATTTAAACTTCAAGATACAGCAGTCGTTGCCATGCAACTTGGTATCATACAAATCGATCGATACAGTTTGCGATGCCAACGAAGCTGTAAATTATCCAACAGAGTTTTTAAACTCACTGGATTTGCTAGGCATGCCATCACACCTTCATGTTGTATTAGATAGCGGAAATTTATCAGCGGAAAATAAGAGATTTCGCTACTCGCCGCAAGTGGCAACACAATCACAAAAGCGAATTTATTTTGTTATAAAATGACCAGCGGAAATTTATTATTAATTTTGTATCTCTTTTTTTCTTTAATTAAATAAAACATCCCAGCGGAATACAATATTAAAAGTGATCCTTAAAATGACAAATTGATTGATCTCCGACGTAAAGGAACTCGGTAAATCAAATCTTGAAATTTAACAATATTCCGTCTTTCCGCCATTCTAAAAGAATGACGATGAAATTTGGATAAAAGTATTGATCAGGGGTCCAAAACTTAGGAAAAATCTTTAGGATATGTTCATGCTGGACTAAACTAGGCCATTTCATAACCAATACTTTTGAACATTTAAATTGTTTTCTTAGTTTATTTTCAGTTTTTGGCCAATACCTCGAAATCTTCCACTAGTAACCAATACTTTCGATTGCTTTTCTAATAGCTAAGATCATACTGAGACTACCAGGAAAATTTGGGGAAAATTGATGGATTAGAATTTTCACTATAACTTTTTGATTTTCTGCGGCCAGATAAGTTATTTTCAGTTTCTGGTCGATATTTCAAAAACTTTCACAAATAACCAAAATTTCGGTTGTTTTTCTAATAGCTTAGGTCATACTGAGAGTAGAATTTTCACCATGCTTAGGTCCTAGGACTAAAAGTTTAGTGAAAGTTCCTGGTAGTCTCAGTATGATCTAAGCTATTAGAAAAACAATCGAAAGTATTGGTTACTAGAGGAAGTTTTTGAGATATCGGTCAAAAACTGAAAATAACTTTTCCTCGTAGTTTTAGTATGACCTAAGCTATTAGAAAAACAATCGAAAGTATTGGTTACTAGTGGAAGCTTTTGAGATATTGGCCAAAAACTGAAAATAACTTATTTGAGCGCAGAAAATCAAAAAATTATAGTGAGAATTCTAATCCATCAATTTTCCCCAAATTTTTGTCGTAGTCTCAATATGATCTAAGCTATTAGATAAACAATCGAAAGTATTGGTTACTTTTGGAAGTTTTTGAGATATTGGCCAAAAACTGAAAATGACTTATTTGGCCGCAGAAAATCAAAAAATAATAGTGAAAATTCTAATCCATCAATTTTTCTCAAATTTTCTCGTAGTTTTAGTATGACCTAAGCTATTAGAAAAACAATTGAAAGTATTGGTTACTTTTGGAAGTTTTTGAAATATTGGCCAAAAACTGAAAATAACTTATTTGGCCACAGAAAATCAAAAAATTATTATGAGAATTCTAATCCATCAATTATCCCCAAATTTTCCTGGTAGTCTCAGTATGGCCTAAGCTATTAGATAAACAATCGAAAGTATTGGTTACTAGTGAAAGTTTTTAGATATTGGCCAAAATCTGAAAATAACTTTTATGTCCGCAGAAAATCAAAAAATTATAGTGAAAATTCTAATCCATCAATTTTCCCTAAATTTTCCTGGCTGTCTCAGTATGATCTAAACTATTAGAAAAACAACCGAAAGTATTGCTTAGTAGTGGAAATTTTTGAGATATTGGCCAAAAACTGAAAATAAACTAAGAAAAGAATTTAAATTTTCAAAAGTATTGGTTATGAAATGGCCTAGTTTAGTCCAGCATAAACAGATCCTAGAATTTTGAAAGTTTTGGACCCCTGATCAATACTTTTGTCCAAATTTCATCGTCATTCTTTTAGAATGGCGGAAAGACGGAATATTGTTAAATTTCAAGATTTGATTTATCGAGTTCCTTTACTTCGGAGATCAATCAATTTGTCATTTTAAGGATCACTTTTAATATTTTATTCCGCTGGAATGTTTATTTTTGTGATTGTGCTGCCACTTGCGGCAAGTAGCGAAATCTCTTACTTTCCTCTGATAAATTTCCGCTATCTTATACAGCATCACACCTTCTACGACTGAAAGTTCGATCTCCGGTTATTTTACTTCGGAATTTGAACCCACCACGGCTGTGCGCAATGGCATGCGATTGATCATTAAAAAGTTGATGAAAAACATTATCGAAGCCGCCATTTTGAATGGCAAATTCCGATCCGAAAATGTTTTGTTGCCGCGCATTCCTATGATTCACACAGACGTGCCAATTGAATTCAAACGATTTCAATTTCCTATTCGATTGGCATTCGCAATGATAATCAATAAGTATTGTTGATAATCAATTACTCGTTTGCCAGTCACACATGCAATATACATACAATGCTAGAGCGCTGGAGTTTGTTAATGAAAATAGCCATATGAATATAACTGGAAGACAATGGGGAAAACAACAATAAAAAGCAATAATCTGCATTGTCCTAATACATGTCGTCCTAATACATGTCGTAAGTACATACGTTCTTAAAATTCACTAATAGTAAGTTCAGAATTCTCATTACTTCTATATTTTCTAATGTTGAAAGGCCCTTTCAAATTACGTTAAAATTGAATCACGTCAGTCCAGATATCTATACGAACAATAATATCTTTTTCTAAATTTAAGTCATTCTTGTGAATGGTAAAGCCTTTAAATTATATTCGATCTCATCACAAAATTAGCATATTTTAGACTAATTCTAACCGATTGTATACCATTCATATAAAATTGAAATAGTCTATTTATAGTGAAATATCACTAGGAACTGTGTACAAAAAATATAAAAACATTTGCTTTGCCTGAGCGTCCTCTTTAAACATATCCGTAGTAGAAAATATACGGAATGCCTACCTTAACATACTATACATACAGAACGAATCCATTTAATGTAGCATACAGTCACAAAATACAAATTGATTCCATTTCATATGATCCAAAAATGATTGTAAATTTATATTTCGTTTCACCTTCGGAAAATGTATTTTAAAACAAAAAAAAAGGAAATCATTTTTCATTAGGAAACATAAAATACCTTTCATAACCAATACAGCACTGCCTACGTATTTCGAATACGGGAACATCAATATCCATAATACACATTTCCTAAATCAAATTCACGAGAGAAGAACTGTAGAGTACAAGAAGAAAAATTCTGGATTATCATCAGAACTAATCGTCTGAAAAATATATATTTTTCTCAAGAAAATTCGAACAAAATTTTTTTTCTGGTATTTCGCTTTCGTTTTGGCTTCTTTATGGATTCGATAACTTTATTCTAATCGAATGATTTTATTTTATATATTATAATGAAATCTATGAAATTTTTGGTTCAATTCAATTGGAGCATTAAAATTTATGTTGATTTTTTTTGTGTGTGCGTATTGCCAGCCATTTTTACTTTTCTTATGTTTCGAGTTGTTTAAATAGCGATTGGTGTAAAAATGATAACTAAAAAATTGTATTAACATATATACCGAGAATGCCTTGTTTTATAAAATGCAATGTGCTAAGCGGAGTATAGAGAATTAAAGTCAGATAATGTTACAAAATTTATTAGTAAGCACGCATAGAAATTGTAAATTTCATTAATCAAGTATGATTGTACTTAGTTCGTGTGACCATCTCAGGCATGACGAAATCGACTTCACCAGATAAATGTCTTTATGGGTATCGAGTACAAACGTTGAGCAGGGCCTATTCATTTGCGGTCTATTTTTCATATGGTTTATTAAATTTTGTGTTGGTTACAGCTAATGATCATTCAAAACTGCACACAAGAGACCAGTTGAGAGGTTATTGGTGTATTAAACATTTTGTTTTTGGAACCGTATCAAAAAAGTTTTGTATTTAAAAAATTATATTTAAAATTTAGTGAATTAATTCAACCGAATCGATTATATGGCTGACCATGAGAACATATTTAAAATGATTTTTAAAAAACATCTTGCGGTTTGTAATTGTGACCCCAACTTTTTGCTTTCGGTTTAGTTTAAGTTAAAATCTTCCCCTATATAAACTATTAATTTCCATCAAAACTTCCCGGGGTTTGAGCTCTTAAAGTTACAAAGCGAAAATTGGTGTTAACTAATTAAAAGTCAAGAGGATTTACATTTTAACAAAATTAACAAAATTTTTTTGTTAAACTAGCAAAAGCAGAAGAAAAATATTCTATGCAACTCAATTTTCCAATAACTATTACACTGAAATCTAGAAATACCCATAAATATTATACGCAACTCGATTTTCTAACGCATTAACAAATCGAAAAATCTTGTGAAGTTTTTTTTTTTTTTTTTTTTTTTTTTTTATTTATTTGGCACTAGCTCCAAAAATTTGGTGCCATATGGCCCGTTTCAAAATTTACAATTTTTAATTTTTTACATTTTTTACCATAATACTAATAATTTAATTTTAATTTCTTGTCATTCACCTAGCACATCGATCCCCTTTCACACTTCTATCTGATTTGTTCTAATAAATTCATACATATTCTTATATACGTTCATTCCCATTCGTAATAATTCTGTCAAACTACTTGCACTCAATAGAACATCGAACATTTGTCTGCTCTGGTTAAATGCAGAACATTTCAGAATCAAATGTTCGATGTCCTCCACAACCAAACAGCTTTCACATAATTCACACACGACCAAATTACGTTTCTTCAAACATTCTTTCCAATTTCCATGATTCAATCTCACTCGTTCCATAGTTCGTAACATTCTAGTATCTCCTTTGAGCACCTTAAAGAACGGTTGCCTCAAAGGAGACCTAACCAACTCAAAGTACTTCTTACCTTTCACCTGACATTTTTCAAGAAACTCTCTCTCCCATTTTCTCCACAGATTCATCTGAAACATGCGAAGTACGTCTCTGGCATCCATGAATTCATATTCGTTTACATCCTCATTCAAACAACCCCGTTTCGCAAGCATATCGGCTCTTTCATTACCTTCAATCTGTAGGTGTGAAGGTATCCATTGAAGGATGACCTCCCTCCCATAAGATTGAAGATACTTATATAGCATTTCCACATACACATTGCCATGAGTTCCCCCACCCTTACTAATTAATTCCAACCCACTCCGGGAGTCAGAGAATAACACTATTCTCCTTCTCCCTTGTGTCATTGCCAACTTGATCCCTTCCATAATCGCTATCAATTCTGCATTCATTATACAGATACTGTCATGCACTCTTACCATTTTCTCTTTCCTCATTGAAGGAATATAAATTCCCACACCTACGCGATCAACATTTACACTAGCATCTGTATATACTTCCACATGTGCAACATAATTCATTCGCATTTTGCAAAATTCGCTCTTAACCGATAACTCATTCATCATTGCTTTTGTTGTGTCACCAAACTTCAACCGCACTATTAGATTGCTCGGAGGGACTTTCGGATTTGCCGGACGAATCTTGGAGAATATGTTAATATTTTCCAAGATTACCAGCGATCTTGTTGTCTTTTTGTAAACCGTCCCTCTTTGCAATCTCTCTTTCATTTCATTCACTAATTTATTGTCCTTAGTTAACATTCGCACAGTCTCTCGCACGGTGATCCATTCCCTCTTAAAATTAAGAGGCGAATCACCCAATTCAGACCACAGAGTGTGTATTGGTGTCGAATTGATCGCTCCCAATACCACTCTAGCACACGCATTCTCCACAAGCATCAACTTTTTAAACCCAACCTTGGACCCATCACCATATATACTCATTCCATATGCAATTTTAGTTGACACTAACGCCTTTCGTAACATATCAGTCACACCCGGATGAGCTCCCCATTTCGGTTTGCTCACCCTTTTAATCACGTTCAATCTACTCTTACAATTATCGGCCAATTTTTCCATATGCACTTTGAAACTTATTCTTCTGTCAATCCAGATTCCCAAATACCTAGTCAATTTCACACACTCAATTCTCTCATTATATATTCGCACATCAACCATCCGATTCGTTCTAAAAGCCATACTACAACATTTACTCGAATTTACTCTCAAATTCAGTTCACTCAAACATTCGGTTACCTGATTCACACATTCTTGAGCCCGACTCAAGGCCTCCCCGATGGTACTCCCCTTACCCATCAGGACAAAGTCATCTGCAAATTGCAAAATGACTTTGCCCGAGGAGTTACACCTATGTATCGAGCTCGTATACAGGTTGAAGAGAGTCGGTGAGATTTTACTGCCTTGGGGGAGGCCGATAGTCACCGCTCCTTCCAACCTATACCCTCTACCACATAAAACTAACTTTCTCTCATTCATGAACTCATACACCCATTTGCAAATTTTCCAAGGAAACCCCAAGTCCATAAGGATTTGATAAAGTTTCCCTGGAACCACGTAATCATATGCCCTTTCTATATCCAAAAATACCGCCACAACATACTTATTTTCCTTTTGTACTTCCCACACAAACTTTTCTACACACTCATTAGCAGAGTGGTTGTGACGAAACCCAAAGGTGGTTTCCGGCAACAAATTTCCCTCATTCACAAATTTATCTATACGACCTTTCATCATACCATTCACAATTTTAACAAATACATTCAACATACATATTCCCCTGTAATTTGTTGCCAGATTCCTATCCCGATCCCTTTTAGGAATAGGTACCACTCTGCTTTCCTTCCATTTTTCCGGTATCTGAATACTCATCCATACTTGATTGAGAATTCGAAGCAAGGCCGCCTTGGCTTCGAATTCTAATCTACTAATCATTTTATAACTCACTCTGTTGGTTCCGGGGGTAGTAGATTTGGATGTTTCTAAAACCCCTCGGAACTCTTCCCATTCAAACTCCTTACACATATCGTTCATAAATTCATTTTCATTATCAGGTAACAAAACTTCATACCTATCACTCAAATTGTTACTTACGTTCGTAATCATTTGTAAAAAGACACCTCCATTCTCTCTGTCATCTAACACTGCATTTCTGCCTTGCGCTCTATATCCTCTCACTCTATTAAATTTATCCCATACATCCTTAGTTGTGGTTCTATGTGTCATTTTTGATACATAGTCCCGCCAACTTTTTCTTTTCGCTCTACGGATAGCCTTTTTCAATTTTGCATTCATTCTTCCATAATTTATTCTGCATTCATGACATATACACCTACTGAACTCTCTCAATGCTATCCGTTTCCTTTCATACCAATACTGGATTTCATTGTTCCACCAACCATTCACTTTGAATTCATTCCCTCTGATATTTATAGTGCACATTTCATTCGTTCTCTCTATTTCATCCTCAAGTTGGTTAACCTCAGTTACTTCTTTCATTGTGAGAATCTCATTCATACGTTCGACCCATTTCTTACCATTCATAATGACCTTACGGTCTATGTCAACATTTATACCACCTAAGCATGCCCTGATCAAATAATGATCACTACCCAAATTCTCATCTGTGACATTCCAAGTGACTTGGCCCGCCAGCCCGCTAGATATTAAAGTTAAATCTATCGCGCTGGCTGTCGACCCCACTCTTGGCATTCTAGTCGACCCACCATCATTCAGGACTACGAGATCGGAATCCAGAATGAGGCGGGTCAACCAGTTACCTCTAGCATCAGTTCTTTCACTCCCCCATATTCTCGAATGCGCATTCATATCACCCGCTAGAATCACGTCACTTTTGCCTTCCACCCATTCAAACAAAATTTGAAAATCTCGTTGGCTTCTCTCTCTGTCAGACGTAGACAACACTGGAGTTGCATAGATACTAACAAATAACAAGTTTCTGTCCAGATTCTGAGTTTTGGCCGCGATGACTTCAATGTGCTCGAAGCGCGGTATGTCACAAAGGACCAGGCTGATATTGGCACGTGCCAATATCGCCACGCCGCCGAAGCCATCAGCCCTCGGTCTGGACAGATAATTGTATCCTTTCACCCGAAACGTCTTACCCTCCCGCTCCCAAGTTTCACACAAAATCATCACATTCACATCATTATTGGTCAGATAATTCCGCAACATATCGCCATTGGCATATATACTGCGAATATTTATCTGACCAATTTTCATGCATTCATTGGATCTCAGCATTCGCTCTACCATTCAAAGAAATGAAGAAAGGATAGGGCATTTATAAATGCAAATGCGTTCTCTCTCCTCCTTCCCTCATTCATCATCAATCATACTTACATGGTTATTTCCAAATAGTGTTAATTCTTTTGGAGTTAAATTAGAATGTCTCATTGCAAGCCATGCTTCATTTTTTTTTATTGTCTCCATGTCCATTGCTGTATTACAAGTTGTTTGTTGATTTGATTGCGGTTGTTGTTGTAATCTTTCTTGTTGTCGTTCTACTTGCTGTATTTGTTGTTGTAGTTTGTTCGTTTCTAGTAGTTGTTTTAGTTGTTGCGGCTGTTGTTGGTTTTGTTGTTGTTGTACTTGATCTTTTTGTTGCTGTTGTTGTTGTGGTTGGTTTAATTGTGTCTGTTGTTGCCTTGAAGTTGAAATAGTTTTTGGATATGATTGTGGTTTTGTCTGTTCTAGTTGGTTTTCTTTGTTTTGCGGCTTTTGTGGTGTGTTTGGTGGGTTAAAGGATGTTTTTAGTGTATCTGCATATGTTGTCTGGTTAGCTGGTGTGGTGTTTGCATATAATCGAAAATATTTGGCTTTCGCCTCGGGAAATGTTAATCTATCTACAGTTTTAATTTTCACTATTTCTACTTCTCGTTTATATACTCGACATTCCTTACTGTTGCTGGTGTGTGCCTCTCCACAATTTATGCATTTTAGTGTAGTGCACGGCTGGTTGTGTGGTGTTACTTCACTACATTTATAGCACTTAGGATCACTTGTGCATCTCTTTTTGGTGTGACCAAATTTGTGGCATTCGGTGCACTTCAACGGATTTGGAATGTACAATCGAATGCTTAGTTGTATAAAGCCTGCCCTCACATATTCCGGTAATACTGGTGAATTAAAAGTCAGGATAATTGCTGCTGTGTCCGTTAATTTATTTTCCACCCATTTCTTTATTTTGTATACCTCTATGACGCCTTGGTCCTTAAGCCCTTCTTTGATTTCCTCCTCAGTTAAACTTTTTAGGTCGTGGCAGAAAATGATACCTTTGGAACTGTTTAATATGGGGTGTTCCGTCACTTTTATTTTGGCCAATTGTCCCAGAGATGTTGCCTTCAATAATGCATCCGTCGCTGCCTGATTTTTTGTCAGAACCAAGAGTTCTCCAGCTCTTGAACGTTGCGTTTTAATGATACCTTTGGTTATCATATCCAGCGCTTTTTGTATTCCAAAAGGTGAAAAATTTGACAGGTTTTGTCCCTCCTGCTCGTGCTTGATTATTAGATATTTTTCGTTTACTCCATTGCAATCCATTATATCTGCACCGCCACCGAATCCTAATCTCTTTGTTCGCATCTCTTCGATCTTTTTCCTTTTGGAGGGTTGGGTATTATTTCCCAACATCCTCAACGGTGCGAATCTATTTGGGCTTTCAAACATCGCCCCTTTCAAGGGCCGAAGCCCTTCTTTTGCCCACACCTGACTTTATTTACTGTCTAAAAACACGCCGCTTAAATATAAACAAACACTTGTTGTTGTTGCCACCAAATAATAATTCACTTAAAACACTATATATATATGCGTCCACCACCTTTTTAATATTATAAAATTGTTCGTACACCACTATAAAACTATTTTAACTTAATGAAAACCCAAAACCACTTTAATTAACTATTTATTAAATGAAAACTAAATTTTACACCGAGCTGTCAATTTTTATATGTACGCTTGATGTCGATTCACGTTCCAGTGATCTTGTGAAGTTCTTTGATGCGACCAATTTTATTTTAAAGAGCCCTTCTTATGCTATCCTTTTTTGGTATTCGTAGCTATTACCCGGTAGTATCTGCGTAATTAGGCTATTAATTAATACACTGAAACTCGATTTTTCAGGCAATAACAAATGAGAAAATCAAAGTATTGTATAAAAATGTGACCCAAAATGTCCATCCCGAAAACGTTGTATTTTGGTAAATCACATAAGTGTTAATTAAATTTTCTTAGCGAACTTAAACATGTCTATCAAACAGCATAAGGAATGAGCTGTGTCAATAAGTGCTGAACTTAAATCCCGGTGCCTGTTTGAAAATAATTAATGTTGACTATTGAATAACTTTATATGCCGTGTGAGGGAGAAATCTCTGAGATCGCTATAAAAAATTTGGTAATGAAGATATTTTAAACCGAATAATATATAGAAAATTGTTTTATCGGATAACCATTATTCACCATTAATGATCATGATTTTTGAGCGAGAGCTTGAATATAAATTATGTGCTTATTGACAGACCTAATTTCATATGCCTTGGGAGGAGACCAGCAGATCCCGGACCGAACTACTGCGATGTGCATCAATTATGCTTAAATTTTGCAACGATACGCTTTCGAGGGTCCTCCAGATACTAAACTGTATCTTTTATTTGTTAGACGTGGATAACGGCGGTAAAATTCGATCTTACTATTGACAGTTAAATTCGAATTTGTCTCATCAATTTTCAACGATCTTTGAAAATGCAATCAATTTTCATCAATATTAAAATTGGACTAGAATTTGAAATAAATTCAATTAATTATGATTTACAAATAAGGTGACATCAATTTAGAAATTTGATAACTATACAAATAAAACATGCAATTGCGACTATCGATTTGGCTTTAAATAAACATCGAAATTTATCTTTTCTAGCCTTTATACTCATGTGGGTTGAATAGGGTAGTATTTGGTATTCTTAGCTAAACAATTTGAAATATTGTTCAGTGCTTCCATTGATGTTTTCATTTTCCTTCGGTTCTGAAGGATCATTTTCCTTCGGTTCGTTATAGAATTAAAATATTTTCAATAACGTATAACACTACACAAATATATTTTGATTAAAATAATTACATGCAGGAAGTGATTTGAGTATTAATTGAAAATACAAAATGCACCATTGTTCATTTACTTGCTTAATTGGATCCATTTTAATTCATTTTATTAAACTATCTTTATTATTCACTTCGTGCATGTAATAACTTAATATTTGAAAAAGCTAATCAATATTAAATAAAAACACATATTGCGCTATTTAATTATTGCCTGTAATCTTAATATTTATTAATAAGTTAAAATATAAAATTATTACATACACGAAGTAAATACAAATGATATTTTACAAAACAAAATGAAATGGACACATAAGATACGAGAATTAAGATATTTTTAATATCGTATAACACTAAACCAATATATCTTGATTAATGTTTTTACATGCAGGAAGTGATTACTTTTATTTTATTGTTACAGCCATATGTGTGTTTAATTATTACTTAAAAATTCAAAATGGTCCCATTGTTCATTTACGCTTAATTGGATCCATTTTACTTCATTTTATTAAACTATCTTTATTGTGATATTTACTAATTGCTTGTTATCTTAATATTTAATAGTTAATTCAAATATCAAAATATTACATGCACGAAGTAAATACAAATGATATTTTACAAAACGAAATGAAATGGACACATACGGCAAGAGAATTAAGATATTTTCAATAACATATCACACTACACCAATATATCTTGATTTAAATTATTACATGCAGGAAGTGATTACTTTTATTTTATTGTTACAGCCATATGTGTATTTGAGTATTTATCAAACATTCAAAATGCACCCATTGCGCATTTACCCGATTAATTGGATCTATTTTACTTAATTATGTTAAATGATCTTTATTATTCACTTCGTGCATGTAATAATTTAACATATCAATAAACTAATCAATATTAAATAGAAACATATATTCTGTTATTTACTAATTGCTTGTTATCTTAATATTTAATAGTTAATTCAAATATCAAATTATTACATGCACGAAGTAAATACAAATGATCTTTTACAAAACGAAATGAAATGGGCACATAAGATAAGAGAATTAAGATATTTTTATTATCGTATAACAATACATCAATATATGTCGATTAAAATTATTACATGCAGGAAGTGATTACTTTTATTTTATAGTTACAGCCATATGTGAATTTGAGTATTAACTGAAAATACAAAATGCATCCAGTGTTCATTTATTCGCTTAATTGGATCCATTTTACTTCATTTTATTAAACTATTTTTATTATTCACTTCGTGCATGTAATAATTTAACATATCAATAAACTAATATTAAATTTGAAACATATACTATGTTATTTACTAGTTGCTTGTAATCTTAATATTTATTAGTTAACTCAACTATAAAATTATAACATGCACGAAGTAAATACAAATGATCTTTTACAAACCGAAATATAATTGACACTGATTAAAAGAGAATTAGGATATTTTCAATAACGGTTAACACTACACCAATGTATTTTGATTAAAATTATTACATGCATGGAGTGATTACAATTATTTTATTGTTATAGCCATATGTGTATTTGGCAGAAACATATATTGTGTTATTTACTAATTGCTTGTTATCTTAAGATTTTTTAGTTAACTTAAATATACAATTATTACATGCACGAAGTAAATACAAATGATCTTTTACAAAACGAAATAAAATGGTCTCATACGGCAAGTGAATTAAGATATTTTCAATAACATATAACACTACACCAATATATCTTGATTAAAATTATTACATGCAGGAAGTGATTACTTTTATTTTATTGTTACAGCCATTTGTGTGTTTGAGTATTTATCAAACATTCAAAATGCACCCATTGCGCATTTACACGATTAATTGGATCCATTTTACTTAATTATGTTAAATGATCTTTATTATTGACTTCGTGCATCTACAAATTTAACATATCAATAAATTATTCAATATTAAATAGAAACATATATTGTGTTATTTACTAATTGCTTGTTATCTTAATATTTAATAGTTAATTCATATATCAAATTATTACATGCACGAAGTAAATACAAATGATCTTTTTCGAAACGAAATATAATTGACACATATTAAAAGAGAATTAGGATATTTTCGATAACGGTTAACACTACACCAATGTATTTTGATTAAAATTATTACATGCATGGGGTGATTACAATTATTTTATTGTTATAGCCATATGTGTATTTGGCAGAAACATATATTGTATTATTTACTAATTGCTTGTTATCTTAATATTTTTAACTTAGCTTAAATATAAAATTATTACATGCACGAAGTAAATACAAATGATCTTTTACAAAACGAAATGAAATGGTCACATAAGGCAAGAGAATTAAGATATTTTCAATAACATATAACACTACACCAATATATCTAGATTAAAATTATTACATGCAGGAAGTGATTACTTTTATTTTATTGTTACAACCATATGTGTATTTGGGTATTTATCAAACATTCAAAATGCACCCATTGCGCATTTACACGATTAATTGGATCTATTTTACTTAATTATTTTAAATGATCCTTATTATTCACTTCGTGCATCTACAAATTTAACATATCAATAAATTATTCAATATTAAATAGAAACATATATTGTGTTATTTACTAATTGCTTGTTATCTTAATATTTAATAGTTAATTCGAATATTAAATTATTACATGCACGAAGTAAATACAAATGATCTTTTACAAAACGGATTTTAATGGTCACATAAGGCAAGAGAATTAAGATATTTTCAATAACATATAACACTACACCAATATATTTTGATTAAAATTATTACATGCAGGAGGTGATTACTCTTTTTATATTGTTATAGCCATATGTGTATTTGGCAGAAACATATATTGTGTTATTTACTAATTGCTTGTAATCTTAATTATTATTAGTTAACTCAAATATCAAATTATTACATGCACGAGGTAAATACAAATTATCTTTTACAAAACAAAATGAAATGGACAAATAAGGCATGAGAATTAAGATATTTTCAATAACATATAACACTACACCAATATATCTTTATTAAAATTTTTACATGCAGGAAGTGATTACTTTTATTTTATTGTTACAGCCATGTGTGTATTTGAGTATTTATCAAACATTCAAAATGCACCCATTGTTAATTTACACGACTAATTGGATCCATTTTACTTAATGTTGTTAAATGATCTTTAATATTATATATATATTCACTTCTTTATATATATTCACTTCGTGCATGTAACAATTTATATTTCAATAAACTTTTCAATATTAAATTGAAACATATATTGCGTTATTTACTTATTGCTTGTAATATTAATATTTATTAATTAGTTGAGATATCGAATTATTACATGTACGAAGTAAATACAAATGACCTTTACAAAACGAAATGAAATGGACACATAATATAAGAGAATTTAAATATTTTCGATAACGTATACTTACCAACAACGGTATTTTCGATAACGCATACTACACCAATATGTTTTGATTAAAATTATTACATTCAGAAAGTGATTACTTCTATTTTATTGTTACAGTAAACTTCACTTAGAATTTTTTGGTTCATAATCGTTTTTCTCTTAAAAGTATCCCGTTTCAAAATGTTTGAAAGATTTTAAAAGCTCCAAAGGAAGATTTCAGTTCCGGTGGAACAATTTAGAATTTACTAAGATCTATCAATTTATTAAAAATCTTAAGTATTTAATTTCATCTCGATAATTCAGTTCGCCTTGGCTTTAAAGATAGTTCTTAATCGGTTTGCGGAACGAAAAGGCTAGAATGAAATTTGCCATTTCCAGTGAAACGATTTTGGCCAAAAATCATTCGAATCTCTCAATTTATGAGAAAGGCTTAAGTATGAAGGTTCATCCCGATCGATCAATCATCGACTGTAGAGAACCATCAGTTCCGCTTACAATTTGAAAAACTGATCTGTGCTGGTATAGTTGCTACTTTAATTTAGAATCTTTCAGTTCAGAATCATTTTTCGAAACGTAAAAACTTCTATGGCAGCGCTACTGCCGGCTGCCGGACTTCCCAAAAAATCATGAATAAAGCTTAATTATGAAGGTTCTTAAGTACTCTAAAATTCATATTTTCTTCTTCATTAAACGCAAAAAAAATAAAAAATAAATACTATTTTGTCATATACATTTTCTGTGCATACAAAATCTTTCTCTCTCTCTCTCTCTCTCTCTCTCTCTCTCTCTCTCTCTCTCTCTCTCTCTCTCTCTCTCTCTCTCTCTCTCTCTCTCTCTCTCTCTCTCTCTCTCTCTGACTTATTCTCTTTGACTTGACGGCGAAAAAAAAATTTCTGTTTTTCGGTCAAAATTAAAATGTATATAGATTTCACCAATTCGCATACGACCACCAGTTCAGTACTCCCACACAACTCTTGTTATTTTGATCAGCTCACTGAATTTTTTAAGATCTAAAAAAGTTTCTCGTAAATTTGATTAAAATAAACCGACGCACGCTATTCTCCACCTTCAAATCGTATTTTTGTTCAAGGTCATCCCAATCAAAACTGGGTTAACACAAATATTATTTATGTTCCACAATTATAATAACCGCATAAATTATGATACAAATTTAGAAAAATATAAATTTATACACAGTTCTATGGTTTTAATTCTGCCCGCATTCTTTTATTTATTTTTTTGTTGGTTCAACTTCCAGATGATTTCTCTAGATGAAATGAAGTTAACTTTAAAATATAATATTTTAATTTTTTTGCCGTTGTGTTGGTTATGTTAAAATTTATATATAAGATTTACATTTTTTTTATTTTTTTAGGGTCAAATTAGAATTCTACACCCCAATATTTTTTTGCTTTTTTTGGATTTTGCTACCCTCTCAGTATTAAAACTCGTATATATATATAATTCAATTGAGATATTTATTTCAGAAAGAATATATAAATATTTTTATTGGCTTAAAACAATTTATATAAATCTCTGGCTGTTTAAAAACGAACGAACGAACGGAAAAAAGCAAAGGAAAAAATTATAGGATTTTACTTAAGTGTTAAAAATAAAAAAGTTGGTTTGGTTATATTTTTATATTTTTTTTTAAAGTAGGAAAAATAAAAGCTGGAAAAAGGAATGTAACGATAATATATATTATATTTATTAGAGTATTTTCGGTTATAAATATTTTTATTTTTTCTACTTGTATCAAACACGAAAAGAATTATGGTTTTCTATTTTTCTGTGAAAACATTAAAAAAAATTTATTTAATTTTTAAAAAAGAACAATAAATAAAAATATGTTTCGTTTTTTTTTTCTGGTATATACACAAGCTTTTTGTGGTGATTTATACGGTATAAGCTTTAGGGTTTTAAATTGTCTGTAAAAGTTTTGATGGTAAAATCATTTAGTGTGCGGTTAAAACTTTAAATTCAACACCTTCAAATAAATTATTTGTATTGGTTTAGGATATGTAATAAAAATAAGGGTGTATGTGTATATACACACCCAGATTATTATTGTGTATATAATATGATCACCGTGATTATTACACACCAAAAATCGGAAAATGAATAAAGTCATTATTTACAAACATAAACTTTTATTATCTTGATATCAATAAAAAAATTGTATCATAAATTTTTAGTAGTTTGCGTTTATTTGTTAAATTATACGATTATGTGTAGCTGCCTATATACCTACACCACACGTAATACACACCCCACAATGCTTCAAGCATATAGATTTACAAAAAAAAATCAGGTTTGTTCATACTTCATGATTTCGTTTCCTCAGGGAAAAGAGGTAAATTTAATAGTTGATTGAAATCATTCTACATGCACATTACCAGAAAAACATTTTAAATTGACAGTAAATTTATGTTGTACCATTAAATATTATTACTACTCCTACATACTGATATAGACAAAAAATCATTAAGTCATATAGAGACACTAAACATAGATGAAAATAAAGTTAATACTTTATTTCTATTTACATGTCTAATTGTTTTTATAGCTAGCATTTCAATGTTAAAATATTTATAGTTTTTTGAGTACTTTGATACCAGATACATAATACTAGTGATTGAAAAAATAGTAAATTATTGGTGGATTAACTTTTTAATTGGCCTCAATTTAATTGAAAGAATAACAAAATGTATACATTATTTAAAACTCATTATAAATCTCAAGTGGGTCGGTAGAATAATTTATTAAAATTTAATTAAATTAATCGAAAATAGGTCAAAAATATTGTTTAATTTATCTTTTAAGTGTGGATATATGTGTAAACAACATATATATAGTTGTGTAACTAGGCACCCGATGCTCGTGCCTATCTCGTAACTGAAATATGAAAAAACTTGTATTTTTAGTTGTAAGGGTTTTTTAGTTCAAAACAAATAATTTATTTTTCGTAAAAATTAATTAAAACTCAGTAAAATTAATGGGCTAGTTCTTAACATTAAAATTGTGTCAGTATGTTTTTATTAAATGTTATTTTACATGCAATTTAAGAATATTGTAGTTATTTAATTTTAAAAACTATGTCTTTAATATATACAATCCCTTGTCAAGTCAAATTTCTTGAAAATACTTGTTGTAATACAAACAAAAACAATAATTAAAGATAAACCGGATATTGGGACAGCCAGTTCGTTGTCGTGGAAAAGATCGGTGAACTAGAATCGCTCAAATGTCAAAATAAACATTCTCAACTACAACCAACTATTTCAAATTTAAATGTTTGGAGTCATATAGTGGCAAGAAAAACAACCAAAGGCCAGGTATGTTCAGTATGTGGTGGAGAGCACAAGCTATTTGAGTGTGGTAAACTCAAAGAAATGGTAGTAACCGATAGAAAATCAATGTTGATTCAGAAAAACCTTCAATTGCTTGAACAACAATCATAGCGTATATAACTGTAAATCTAAATTTCGTTGCAAACAGTGCAACAGAAAATACGCATGCGAAGACTAGTGCTAGGACATTGTTAGATTCCGGATGGCAAGCTTCATTCATTTGTGAAAACTGTAACCAAAGACTTCAGCTGCGTAGATATACAGTGCCAAAATGGTTATCACGGTCATTGGAGCCACATCAGGTGGTTATACGAGTGGATTGGTACCGCTGAAAATAACACCCCGGAATGAAGTCAACCCAGTTTTAAAAATCGAAGCATATGTTTTATCAAAATTAATAGCAAGGCAACCACCGATCTCATGTCGTATACGATTTGGCTGATTCCCACTTGTACAAAGGCAAGGAGTTAGACCTCATAAATCACCACACAAAATCACTTTACGATGCAAAACATTCTTTTAGAATGGATCGTTGTGGGTCAAATCGTTTCTAAATCGTTAGAAACAGAGCCGATTCAAGTTGTCACGGTCAATCAAAGCAACACGGAGGACAACCTAGATCACTTACTAAGAAACTTCTGGGAGATCAAAACAATGCCAAACGAACATCTCAAGTTATCACAAGCAGACGAATTATGTCAAACCAATTTCAAAAATACTTCAACCACTGATAATGCTGGCCGATTCAAGGTACGATTACAATTTAAGCGTTCCCCATCAAATCTCGAAAATTCGTTCCAAGCAGCAGCGAGATGTATGTTTTCAATAGAAAAACAATTTAACAAGCAAAAGGAGTTTGCTGATATGTATAAAAATGACCGAATATATTGATTTGGGGTAAATAAATCAGTCGACAAGATTGGTCTATGCTATGGATATTATCTACCACATCCCCACTGTGTTTGCTGATTAAGCTAAAACTTCCACGGGTAGCTCATAAAATGATTGTCTTGCAGTTGGACTCACTATTCAATCGACGTTGTAACATTCTTCCGAATGTTTAAAGTGGCGTTTACAGCCGACGTAGAAAAGATGTTCCGAAAAGTATTAGTTGCAGTAGAAGACGCAAGGTACCAGCGGATAATTTGGCAAGATCAGAAATCATGTCCAGAAGCTGCGAATCACATAATAAATTAGTTCTGCGTTGATAACCTGATGACTGGAGTGGATTCAATAGAAATGCAATTGGCCTAAAGAACGACATAAACACAGTACTTTTAGGTTCTGGTTTTCAGCTTTTGACGTGGTTCAGCGACAAAGAGCTTTAAAATACGTCTCTCAACCGACCGACTCTATCGATAACCATAATATTGTTAGGCTTGCACTGGAATCCAAAGAAAGATTTCTTCCTGTTTAAAGCAAATCTCACAGAACTTCCTTTTCATGACCAAACGAGATATATCATAGGCAAGCCGCTTATTCGATCCGTTCGGATGGGTCGCTCGAATAACGGTCCGAATAAAATTATTTTTTCAAACTTTATGGAAAAAGAACTTAAAATGGGGCGAACAATTACCTTTAGAAGTTGAAAACGAATGGCACAAATCACGTATACAGTTTCTCAACAATAAAAGAAATAGAATTGGAAACATATATTCATAGAAATCCTAAAAAAATATATTTTCAATGCATGGGATTGTTGAAAATAGAACAGGATAAATACTTACCAGCATGCGTAGATTGTAGTGGAGGCATATAGATACAAAGGATAACCCAGCACACTGCGTCTCAAGAGGGAACAATCCTGACAAGCTACACAATTTTAGCCTTTTGTGGGACGATTTAAACTGGATTGCAAATTGTGAAAATTGTCCAAAAAATCTGAAAGGTCATAACCGAAGATCTACGAAGCTATTTCTTTCTACATTGTTTAATCAAACGAATTTCAAGCTTCAACAAAATTATCCGAATTTTAGCCTACGTCTTGCGATTTACCGACTTAATATTAAAACGAACTCCCACTAACTTAGTTTCACGAAATTTACTTAGCCGAGAATTACGAAATCCACAACTTTTCTACTCAAACATATTCAGTCAAGACACTTCGAACGTGAAATCAATCTACTAAGTGCAAATAAAGAACTACCAGCCTCAGGCAAATTGAAGCACTTAAAACCGTTCCTTGAAGCAGCTAGGTTTTTAAGAGTTGGAGGAAGAAACTCAAATGCATCGATAACCTACACAATTTAGCATCCAATAATATTACCAGCTGGAGATAAACTTACCGGACTATTTGTGAAAAAGCAGCACCTGCGATATTTCCATGCTGGGCAAAGTTTAATGATTGCTACGCTCCACCATAAATATTGGGTTTTAAATTGTAGATTCGTGTAAATCGTGAAATATACAGGAGATAATATGAAGCAAATAATAGGCAATCTTCTTCCGAGGATCGAGTTTGTGAGACCGTTTTTGAAAGTTAGAGTGGATTATGCGGGCCCCTTTCAAACACGTTTATTCAACGGAAGAGGAAGAATGATGTACAAAGTATATGTATTTTTGTTTGCCTAGCAACCAATGCTGTCCATACTGAGTTATTCATTTAAATTACCACGGAATCTTATATTGCAGCGCTCCGAAGATTCATAGCTCGCAAACGTGTTTGCTAGGAAATCTATAATGACAATGGAACCACTTTTATCAGAGCTCGCAAACATCTTCACGAATACTACAAGCTTCTCAAATAAAATTGCAACACAATTTATTGCACCAAGTACATGCTATTTCGGCGAACTTTCGGAAGCCGCGGTAGAATGAGTTAAATACCACCTGAAGAGAGTCATCGATATGGATACAATTACCAACACTGAAGAAATAAGCACAATGCATGCGGCAATATGTATATTATCCGGTGAGGATTCAAACTCTTTAACCTCAGCCCATTTTCTGATCAGTTTTCTCAAAAAGCAAGAGCCAAACGAGGATCTACAAGACGTTAACTATCCAGATTTTCTCTTGTGCAAAACATGAATCAGGATATCTGGAGGCATCTAGAATACTTAACCAACCTGCAACACAGGAGTAAATGGTACAGCAGAGAAGAGAACGTTAAACTTGATGATATTGTTCTCGTAAAGCAAAACAACCGACGTCAATCAAAGTGCGGTTGATTGGTACAGTTATAGAGATTCATTTCGGAGCTCATACCATCATCAGACTCGTTACGTTAAAAACACCAAGCGGTGACATGTGCGACACTATGGTCGATTAAAAGAATCTTTGAGATGTTACCAAGTGCAGGACTTGAGCTGTTCAAAATGGTTTATCAAATTGAAATAAAAAGTTTTGAGGTGGCTCCACTTAAGTTTTAAGACGTCAAATTACATAAAAAATCAAATATTATTCGAAATACTTTCTACACTACGGCCGATTCCAGGAATCTCAAAGACCAGTTTACCCAGTGTAAACATATGTCGCTTAATTGTGGCCGAATTAATGTGGTCAGGGCACTTAACCACATTTAAATAAAAAGACTTATCGTGACTTCACACAAGTTTAAACTCAGAGGATATATGTCTTCTAATAGTGGAAGAATCGAGCTGTTAAAATCAGTTAACCACATTAAAATAAAAATTTTGCGGGTGGCTCCAAAAAAAACTTAAATTTTTCAAAAATTCAAATATTCGCCAAAATACTTACTACACTATAGGCCTGATTCCATGAATCTCGGAGACGTTACCAATATATGTATATGTAATTCAAGTATTATGTATATGTAGCCAGTATTTTTTTTTTAAATTTGACTTTTACTAAAATTAGGCGCTTTAAAACTGGTGTGGGGCAATCCCAAATATTTTTATTTAAATGTGGTTAACTAATTTTAACGATGTACGTCCATAACATCGTAAACATTTAATCCTAGCCCACATCATCCTAAATATTTAACCGTATAACCTCATCATCGTATAAGCACTTAATCGAAAGACCAGTTAATCGCACGGACAGTTAATCGTAAAATACATCGTCGTTTTGATAATTTTATTGGCTCCCAAATGATTTTGCCCTATTTTGAGTTCCATATAATTTATTTCAATAAAATTGATGTGCTAAAATAATTCGAACATTTCAGGAACTTATTGTGCCACTTGCACAATGGTCCCAAGTTCCCAAATATAACACGAATACTATTTAAAAAAAATTAAATGATTATGTAATCATCCGATACCATTCGTCGGACAAAAAATATTTAAAAAAATTATTACCGTGATTACGCGAGTTTTGATAGCAAATCCCACTATAAACATTATGATTGAAAAAAAAATGGAAAAAATGCCAAAGCACAAATAAGGAGTAATTTTTTTATGATGTCAGATTCGTGTTCATCTAGAAAAGCTGAATCGAAAACTTTAGCACACGATACTTCGCAAACAATTGTAAATATGTAACATACATATGCTATGGTCCTTGCTCTATCTAGAACAGTACACGGTTTGATAATATCTTGAAATATTGACTATATCTATCCTGGAACACTGTGTATTTATAAATGGGCGAACGACCCCTGACAAATAAGTTGAATTTATAGCTATTTAACGCGTTGTATTTAGAATTTTTGTAGTACAAAAAGAATTTACTACTGACTAAATGGTATATAGTCTAATCAGCCAATTTTTAGCAAAGTTTTTCGTGGTTTCCCGTAATCACGGAAATAACTTTTTTTAAATAATTTTTTCACGAAGGAATGGTATCAGTATTAACCATCCAATTATCTCAAATATTATTATTACAACAATTTAATTTGATTCCAATAAATTATGCATCTCATGACAATAATCCATTTGTTTGTTTGTTTGTAATTTTTGCAATCTATTTATGTAGAACGATTTACGCATTGCATAACTCCATGCCAGTCTATTGAACTGACATGGAAGATGGGTGGCCGTGAATTCTGCACTCCGACAGGGAGTCATAGTTGTGTTCAATTGCATCCTCGATCGTAATCATATGATGAAAAATACCCGTTGCCTTCTGCCGGTTTGCTCGTTCAATAATCCGTTTCATAGATACATCCAGTGATAAAAATACGAGGTCATTCCGCTGATATAGAATTTCCACGTCATCGTTCGAGTTTAAGGGTAAACGTAAATTAAAATTACCTAAAATAATTCATGATCTAATATAGTTTAAGACCTCCACATACAATGCTACCATGAAATTACAAGAAATATATGCGACGCAAATATCCCGCGAAAATAAACCAAATATAATTCGTACAGCCACCATTTCCACATCAAAACCAGATATTAATGTCGATTCAAATGAAAATTTATCAAACATGGCAACAGTATCTCCTCCTCGTTCATATGTGCCTTCTTGACGGTCTCTTTCGATAAATAAAGCATGAACAAGGAGAAACTTCCTCAATTTTGAAATTAGTAGTTAACCAGGTTTCAGCAATACTACATCATGGTTGCATTCCAGCATCCATAAGTCATTACCTAGGTTGTTACATTTTATTTTTGCTATTGATGAAAATTCATCAGTGTTCGCTTTATAGATTTACGTTTATGGTTAATAAACGTAGTAGTTGTACCATCAACAGTGTATTGAACGAACCCACTCAGTTAGCTGTCATGCTGCCTGACACTATAAAACAAGGTAGAAACTTTATTTTTTGACATAGGCAATCAGATCTAATTGAATCATTTTTCTATATAGTGATCCTATTTCGAGGATCCCCCTAATAACGACTTCAAACCTTAACTCATCACTAAACCCAAACTTTTCATTTCAGTTTAAAGTGGAGGAATGTCTGCCAATTTTTTTGCGAGTTGTACGATTTCATTTTAATTCTTACGAAATGTTATTTTAAGTTGAGGGTTATTATATTTTTTACAAAAGAGTGTGATAAATGTAAAATCATCTGGAATTTTTTAAGCACTTTTACCGTTAATTGTTAAACAATTATAATAATCTAATTTTATATTTTTATAAACCAATAAATATTAAATAGAAACATACATTGTGTTATTTAATTATTGCTTGTAATCTTAATATATATTTATTACTTAATTAAAATATCAAATTATTACATGCACGAAGTAAATATAGATCTTTTACAAAACGAAATGCAATAGACACATAATATAAGAGAATTCAGATATTTTCAATAACGTACAACAATATATTTTGACTAAAATTATTACATGCAGGAAGTGAAAAATTTGGGTTTACACGAGTCATGATTGCACTGAGCTATTGATTTTTTGTTCCGTCTGAAAACAAGTAGCCTCCCATGTCGCATGTAAAATAGCAATACTGATAAGAATTTGTCATGTGTAGATGTTACAGTGCTATCAAAATAAACTACTTTAAGCCACGATATTTCATTGAATAAAATCATTACCACATTAATGCTGGGATTAAAGTTAAGGGAGCTGCCGGTATACGGTTATTTACCAATATGTAAATCACGGGAGCTGCTAATTCTACGGCGTATGCTTACTTGTCGAGTGATATACGAGAAATAATTTTTTAACCAAATTCAACAAATAGTTGTCTACAAAAGCAGATGGTCAATATCGAAAGTAAATGATTGTTGGAAGTGGTGTCACTTATAATAGCGTACTAAAACAGTTGAAAGAATAGATGAATAAGAAAATGCCAAAAATTCTAGGAAAATGTACGCCAAACAGTTTATTAACTACTATACGAACTAATGTTGTAATTTGAATTATTGGAAGCCGTGAAGCTGGTGGTTTTTAATCTGCCATTATTTTTTTTCATTTCTAACTATTTCAAAATAAACTTTTTAACAGTTTAGTTCTAGTATTTTCTCAAGCTATTCTGTTGTTATGGTGACATGAAATGTGGCAAACAAATTTAATTTCTCTGGTACGAGAAATAAATTATTTGCCCAGCACTCGGTTGTAAGTTTCGCTGTCCAGTCGCTGTCCAAAATCCACTTCCAAAGTCCAATAATATGTTGATAACAAATTCATCTGCACCTGGATGTGCTTTAATAATACGACCAAGAGGCCATTTACACATGGCCGGGTTTTGGTCAATACTATATATATTGTTGACCATGAAATTTTCTTGCAGTTTATGTCATTATAACGCTGCTGGATCTTAGTCAAATATTCTGGAATCGATGATGTGGAGGTAACAATTACAAATTGTGCTGGAGTTTCTGAATATTTTCATCCTCCGATTCAATTACTACGCTGAGCATGCAAAAACCTGGTAAGCTGGTAATATTTCAACCGCAAATTTTGGCTGATCCGTCCAACACCTCTCGAACTTTGGTCGAACTGCTATTTCCTTTAATACCGAATGATGAGAAAAGTAGTCACTTTCACCGTTATTATATTTTTCTGGTACCTCAATCATATGTCCCAAATTAACATACCCCTCATTTGGTTCATGTATTCAACACGTAATATATGATTGTTTGTCAGTTTACGCTCGAATGATCGAAACCAATGAACATCGAATGATGTGTCCAAACAAAAAACCTTTCGCACTGTCTTTCTACCTGAGTAATTTTATCAGCACTCGCCAGCTCCTCAATTTCCCAAAATGTCTTTAATCATTGTTTCAACTTGAAATTGTTTCGTGTAAAAGTGGTGAAGGCTTCAGTAGTATCAATAGGAGTTGTTCGCGGATCCACTAAAATTACCCATCCAAACTCAGTTATTTAAGACTAATGTGTTATACAACTTTTGCATTTTCCCTAGGATTTCAAAAAAGTTGTCAGCTCCAATTAATAAATCTATAGAAACGGGTGTGTCAAAGTGAGGATCAGCTAAGTTCAAATCTTTCATAAAATCTCAATTTTCGATGCGAATGTTTATTGTTGAAGTTGAGTAGGTAAATTTATAATAATAAGCAAAAATATAAAATGGTTTTTGTGTTCTAGCATCTTTCGTTGATCTCAGCACAATAGTTGATTCCCCTCTTGATATCAAATTCCCAGATGCCGGTCCTGTAATATTTATTTTTGCCTTTCTCGTTGTAATTTTAACCTCCAGTTACTATAGGATTTCTGGAATCCGGAGTCACATAATTAGCATCGGTAACCGTTAAAGGCTTTGTAATTTATGCACCTTGGATATATTTTCGTTTTTATCTATATAGAAGCCACAAAAGATCTTTGGATTATGGAAACTCCGAATCATCTCCGGAAAATGGTGGAATATTTACACGAGGTAGCCTCACTTTACTGTATTGTTTAATCAAAAGCCTTAACGAATTGCGTTTGATTTCCTATTAAATCGTTCATGGATAAATTTCCATGCGTGTTTTTGGTTTTAGAACCTTTCTTGTATTGGTTTAAAACTTGCTTCGCATCAAAATATACAGATTCAATTTTAATCACTATTTCCAATTGAGGATCACTAAATTTTCCACCAAGTGATTTTTCAATACATTGGAAATCTTTCCAACTATCATTCGTTATTGCTAAGCTCATTTTAATTTCATTTAATGGCGTAGTACGGTCAAATTCATCGGCTTTACCGACCACATCTAATTGTTGTTGTCGCTGTACAAAATTCAGTTCTGAACACCAATTATATGGTGTTAAAAATTCTCGTTTCCAAATGCAAGCCAAAGGTCTAAAAAATCGTAGTAAAGTCGCCAACTCAAAAATATAAGCCAATGGCGTTAGATTTTGTTAACGGAAAATCAAATGGAATTGCAATCAAAATTTTTGAAAAATGAATATTTAAAATTATTTTAAATGGATAATACTTAAATATTTTTTCGTAAAAGTTTAAATACAACGTCCACAATATTTTATATTCGCAATTTGAATCTACATTATCTACGAATATTCTACATAATCTACGAATTGTCGACATTGTATACGCAAAATAGATTTTTTTAAAGTATTTTCGACACCAGTATGTCAACAACTCCGAATTACTCGTAGGTGCACAACACTGTTCGTGTGTAATAATTCCTTATGCATATTATATATGCCCCGAAAATTATTTTTAAACACTTTGGAATTTTTAAATTTAATATTTTTATTGCCGTCGATTTTTCAACTGTACTTCATCCCATTAGTTTCGTCGAGTTCAAAATAACTTAACGAAAACTCAACCATACTCTGTTTCGCTGAGCGTTAACTCTAACTCTAGTCACTTTCAACTCTGCAGGGAAAAGAGATATCAATCTCGAGTATAATATTGGCCGGCTTTTCCTGAGGTCAGTGTGGACTGTTATTGGGTTCAATTATTGTGAAACAATTAATAGCAACAACGAAACGAATTTTATCGGTGCTGCTAATTAATTATTAGAGATGATATGTTTCTAAAAATTGCAATTTATGGTCTACAATAGAAATTCATTCCAGCACTTATTAACATTATAGGAATTTTCAACGTTGAAGGTCAAATTTTAACCGGTTTAAAAAGTTCTTGTTTTTAAATATTTCCAATAGTAATTACCGAGTACAATGTTTTAGATGAACTACAATTTTCAATTAGACTTCGCAATTATTTTGCGCTACTGTTTTAACCCTTTGACAATTGTCAAAATGCCAAAAATAATCGAAAATTTTCAGCTTGCATGCAGTTTGACAATTAACTCAAAGCTGTTTAGCATTTGACCCGAGGTCAATTTGTTCAAGAAGATTATTATGCTACTTAAAATTACCAACATCAAATGGATTCTGGCCGTATTCTATACTTTCAAACGAACATTGCTAATTTGAACCAAACAAAAAAAATTCTTCGTCTGCTTTTATCCATTAAATTTCCATTTTCAAGCAATAAAGCCGAAAGAAATATAAAAAAATTGTTGTTCTTCAATGTTTGTAGTATTTTTAAATCGATAAACATTTATTTTTTATAACGATAGCAAAATGTTTTCCGCATCAAATCAACATCATAATAAAATAAAAATTAGAACCAAGTTCTTTAAATATTAAAGACTATTTTTATGTATGTGCCTCCCTGAAAGTATGTGCACACATTTTACGTACAAACAAAAAACGTTAAGAGCGTCATCAAGGACGAGAAAATATCCTAAACTTGACACGTTAAACAAACAGTTTTATCATTTTTTGCTGCCCCTCTTGGGATGAATAAGACATTCAAAATAGACATAATGAGTTCTATATATACCTTTTCTAAAGAATGGCAATAAATATCAACGAAGACCGAAAGCTTATTCATTTTTATGGGGTTCTCGTCGTTTAGCGTTGTTTATTTATATATTATTTTCCTGTCATTGTTGAGCCCCGCCATCTTAATTTATTGTAATTCTGAAATAATTACTTATTCAGAATAAAATTGGGACACAAAATTTCATGAATCCCGGTGAATTGTTTTTTTTACGATTAACCAAGAATAAATAAATTTTTTAAACTTGATTTGATGGACTCAAGGACAACTAAAATTTAAATGCAAAGCTTTTCCTCGAATCCAAATTTCATCCTTGCTAAATTGGCCTTATTATAATACCCTGCAAGAAACAAAATTCGTGTATAATGATAGGTTACCTATAACAACCATGTATAATTTTATCCATTCTGTATAAAATTATATTTTATCGTTGAAACCAACAAAATTGTATAAAACGAAAATCAGTTATCCATAAAAATTTATTTTTTTTTTAAATTGACATTAATTTAAATTATATTATAGAAATACATACGAGTGGAACAAAACAATAGTTAAAAATACAAGCCCATATCTGTACCTGGAATACATCAACATAGGTATACAAATATGAAATTATGTAGTTATGTTCAAACTGCGTAATTTATACACAATATATAAAAATAAAAACCCTGTATATTAAAAAACCCAAAAAGCTACATCATTGATGAAAAAATATAGACAAAACGAAGGAAAAAAGCTTTTACTCACCCTTGAGATTAAAATATTTTTGGTTTATATTTGGAACACGTAAGCTATAGCAAGTAGATGGGTTTCGATAAATTTTTCAATGAGTTTTTGCTTTTGGGTGCCCAGCTTTTTATACATGTGGATCCCGTTGTTTGAGCTTTTAATTATAATTATGATTATTACAGAAGATAAAAGTGTAATAATAAATATTTAGAGCAGTAACTTACTGTCACTGTACAAGGAAATGTTGATTTGTATGCTTTATGTTGCCCGTTATTTAACACCAGCAAATTTGATTAATGTAAGCTTTGAAGCTTGGGTTCTAATCACCCTCATCAAACCAAAGGCAAACAACTCTAAATTTCACTAGATTATTTAAATTTTACTTCACAGTTTCAAATTGTCCAGAAATTAATCTAAAAATAATAATAATGTTATTATTGCATACCGACTACATTTACACCTTGTGTCGCCTGATTAAACTATCCATTTAATACGTTTTCCCTTGCTAGTGTGTTGTTGCGTTAATTTTGGAAAACTTAAAAACGAATATCAACAATTTTCTTTGTTTTGCGGTGTAAAATAAAGTATAGTAATTATGAAAATTTTTGACCTTCAATTTTTCGCAAATTTCGGCAATATCTCCGAAGTCCGAAAAAAGGTTTTCAAAAAATTATTTGTGTGTGTTTCCGTATATGATGCCGCGCAGACAAGTCTGCTTCCCCTCTATAGCCTAGATAAGTTCATTGATCGAGGTGAAATTTTATACATAAGCTATTTCCACAAGTTTGGAGATCCCAGTGATTTTAGGTCGAAATTTTTCCATCGGAAGTAACGGCTGTCATCGGAGCTTTTTCGTATTCCGCAAATATTTTGAAAAGTTTCCAACATTTACGAAAAAAAATTCAATTCACCAAAACTCGAAGCATATGAAGTTAACCCGGCTTTTTTCATGCAAGGAGATTTTTGTTATTTACACGAAAATATTCTAACTTCTAACTAAGTGTTGTTGAAACACCAACTAAGAAGCAATGTTGACAAACTGAAGAGAAAAATGAAGAATTAAAGAATCCCAAAGAAATGGAAATGAAGATTTCTGAAAACCCTCTAACCAGTTATAACAAAGCAAGTACATACACCAGTTATAACCCAAGTTCCATGCTGATAAAAATGATCTCACGAGAGAAACAGATTGGGTTCTGAAAAGGAAAAAAAAACCTACAAAAAAACAAAGAGCAAAGTTCTCGTCAGAAGTTGGAGAACAATCGCAAGCTACTGTAACTCGTAGTACTAATACTAGTCCAGCACATCAACAACAAAAACAACAGCAAGAAAATCAACAACAGAAGGTTGCGCCGAAAGAAAAGGCTCCACCGCCAATTAATGTAGTCGGCATAACAGAATTTGCCAGTATACAAACTATAATGAAATCAGTAACCACTAAGGAGTACTGAGTAGTGTCACTAAACAATAAAGTGTGGAAAATCAATATACCAGATTCCGATATATTTGGAGCACTACCCAATAAGCTCAATGAGTAAGGTTAAGAATGGTAAAGAGGAACAATGGTATAGAAGGTTATACCATTGTTCCTCTTTACCATTGAGGTTATGGCCAGAGGCCTTCGTCCAACTTGGAAGAAGGAGGATGTACTGGAGGACCTAAAGGCCAAAGATCTGCAATTTAAAGAAGCAGTAAAGATCCTAAAACGAGAGAGAGCTAAGAGCAATGAAATAAAAAAAAGAAGGCTTCCATTCTTTATGCTTAATTTTAATAAAAAGGAGAAAGTTGAAAAAAATTAAGATCAAAACAATTCTACAAATAAGGGTTGAAATAGAACCTCTAAATAAAAACACGAGGCTAATACATCAATACAAAAAATGTCAAGGTCACTTACACGCAAAAATATGGCGGTCGGAAGCACAACGCGAAAGAGTGCAAGGAAAGTAGCAACAGCCCTGCAAATGCATAAACTGTGCGAATTACAGAGGATGTGAGGTAGCCAAAGAACTCCAAATGCTAAGAAACAAAATGCATCAGTTTCCTCAAAACTTTAAGGTTATCAGAGAGAAGTCAAGTAAAACCAAAGCGGAGCCAAATCCGCCAATTGAAAGGATATGTAGACAATATACCAAGCAGAAGAAGAACTGTAATGAGGGGAACTGTGCTGTGGGACAGTACTGCAAAATTTATTATTGTTATAACCTCGGTGAATTTTGAACAAAAAAAGTCCCGAAAAATCTTTATATGTAGTTTAATATGGCAACCTTGATATGCGTAAGTGAAACTATTTTGAAATAAAACTCTCTAAAAGAAATAATATCCCACATTTTCACGATAGCAAATTAGAAAAAAATTATTTATACAAAACTAAAAATTTATTATTTAGTTTTGTAGAAAATTCACGTAAATAACAACATGAAAACCTAATATAATTATTAAAATCTTTGTCAACATAAATATGAATTAACAAACAGAAATGCATGAATTTACCGTAAATAATGAACCGCAATAGTTACGCAAAGTAGCACTAAATTCTATTAGGCGATTGTCAGATAACTGCCCTGAAGGAGAACTAGATATGAATTAACGAGCAAGGTTTTATGCGTTTTTCGTAGATTACGAAACCACCTTTGAAACCGCAAAGTAAGAAACAAGTTCCATAAGCCGTTTGTCAGGCATAGTACCCTGAAGTCGACCTAGATATCGATTATCTATCACAGAAAAAATAAACGATTACTATCAAGCGAAATTGGTTTCATACCGAAGTCAAATTTCTACCAAATAAAAAAAAATATACATGTGTGAAAAATACAAAGAGTAAAGATTTGGGCGGAATACTGGCAACAATTGTTGCTTGATTAAAATAAATTAATCATTAAAAATAATTAAGTAAATAGTCCCATATATATAGACATGGTTTTTTATGATGGCCTCGGTATGAACTTTTGAAATTTTTTTCTACAGAAGTCCCGACTTCTGCAGAACAAAATTTTTCATTGAAGTTTTGTGCAACATCTGTTGTAGATAATGCTTGTTATTCATATGGCCCAACCCAGGAACCGACCATATGGCATTTTTGTATTAAATTACATACCAAGGTCATCATAAATAACTATTTCTATATGTGGGACTTTTGACTTCTGTAGAACAAAATTTTTCATTGTAGTTTCTTGCCACATATGCTGCAGATATTACTTTTTATTCATATGACCGAACCCAGGGACCGACTATTTGGCATTTTTGTATTAACGTACATACCAAGGCCATCATAAACAACAATAAGTCTTTATGGGACTTTTGACTTCTGTATAGAACAACATTTTTCATTGAAGTTTCGTGCAACATCTGTTGCAGATATTGCTTGTTATTCATATGACCGACCATTTGGCATTTTTATATCAAAGTTCATACCGAGGCCATCATAAAAAACCATGTCTATATATATGGGACTATTTACTTAATTATTTTTACTGATTAACTTATTTTAATCAAGCAACAATTGTTGCCAGTATTCCGCCCAAATGTTTACTCTTTGTATTTTTCACACATGTGTAGTTTTTTTATTTGGTAGAAATTTGACTTCGGTATGAAACCAATTTCGCTTGATAGTAATCGTTTCTTTTTTCTGTGATAGATAATCGATATCTAGGTCGACTTCAGGGTACTATGCCTGACAAACGGCTTATGGAACTTGTTTCTTACTTTGCTGTTTCAAGGGTGATTTCGTAATTTACGAAAAACGCATTAAGCCTTGCTCGTTAATTGATATCTTGTTCTACTTTAGGCCCCTTGTTTGACAATCGCCTAATAGAATTTAGTGCTACTTTGCGTAACTATTGCGGTTCATTATTTACGGTAAATTCATGCATTTCGATTTGTTAATTCATATTTATGTTGACAAAGCTTTTAATAATTATATTAGGTTTTCGTGTTATTTTCTACAAAAATAAATATTAAATTTTTATTTTGCTTTAAATAATTTTTTTCTAATTTGCTATCGTGAAAATATGGGATATTATTTCGAGATAGTTTCACTTACGCATATCAAGGTTGCCTATTAAACTACATATTAAACTACATATACAATTTTTTCGAGATTTTTTTTTCGTTCAAAATTCACCGAGGTTATAATAAAAATAAATTTTGCAGCACAACACTGTTCCACTTACACTAAGATTCAATACAGTTCTTCTTCTGCTTGGAGAAATGTAGAACAAGAATTGTGTGTAGAAAAACGGTCTGTGTGAGCACTCTGATGAACACCTCAACAAACACATAAAATATTACTCTATATACCAGCAACGTTGCTTCTAATTCAATATCAACAATCATCCTTTCAAGTATAAGCATAAACTCTGCATACAAAACCTCTTTCATTGAAATATGTAAATCGCAAAAGTTTTATATCCAGATCGTGTATTTCAGTGAAATTTATATTTTGGAGCAACATCCATTTATGGTACCGTGTGACGAAAAAAGTAATAAAAAATATATGTCTCATGTTTATTTAATCGCATAAAATGCGGGTCAACGACAAGAACTGTACACCAAAAGCACCCACCAATATTTTGGGTTTGTGAATCGCTAATTTAAAAAAATAAACGTATTATTAGAAATTATGACGTGGTAAAACGTTTTAAGCTGTATACAGAGTATTGTATAATAGGAGTATACGGTATGTAAGGTATTTCATATTTATATATACAACAAACCACGAAAGGTACATGTTGTTGTTGTGAATATTTAAACGACAAAACAAATAAAACAATTTTTAAAATACATCTGGGGAACGAGAAAGCTTTCCTTTTACACGTTCGGCATGCAATGAATACATAAATTGTACAAGAAAAATTTCAGGAATTTTTAGGATTTTTTTTTTCTAAAATTGGTTTCAGTATACTTTAACCATGGAAAACTTAACAAGGCGGAAAAGTATACAAGTCACATTTAGGTTTTCTTCTCTTGTATTATAAATAATATTGTGCGTTAATTAAATTCAAACCAAATGTTAAAATGCTTTATAAAACTGTCGAATATGAATATTGTATAAAATGTAATGTGTGATATAATTATAAAATATCACGCAATTATTTTACACCACACCATCTCTACCACACGTTAAATAAATATTTAATGTTGTGCAATTTTAATGAAGTAATTAAAGTATTTTGGAATTTAAATTGTATGTTTAACAAAAAAAATCAATGAAATATTAAAATTAACTAATATTTTTATGTATATAATACGGAGTCTTACAAACATACCAAGCAACCGACATATAATATGGCGCTCACACGGTAAAAATTTTATAACATTTGCGCTTGATTTCCCATGTGAAAATTATTTGGTTTTCCTTAATTTTTTTCTTGTGTTTGTGTTTAAAAATTTTTTTCTAACAAGACGCTATATAAAAACAAAGCATATCGTTTCTTATATATTTTTAAATATTAAATTTTTTATTACCCAATTTAAGTTTTTTTTTTTCATTTGCTTCTTGTGTTACCGACGGGCTATGTTAAAAAAATATTTTGCTTCTTATTTAAAATTAAAATGTGATGGTGTTAATTTTACAATTTCTAAAACTCGCAGGTGTCAATCTTTTTATTTGGAGCAACATACATACTAGATAAATTGTGTTCCTTACGGTTTTCGTAATGATATTATTGATTTTAGAGAGACTACTTTAAATTCAACCTTGTACCAAAATTATAATTTTCTGCTGCGTTCATATCACGAACACAAAAGATGAGCGTAAAAACTAAGACTGTTTAAAAAAAATGATTTCCAAAATTTATGTCTAATCATTATAGTTAATTGAAATGATTCAGCTGATTTTCAATTATTATTACTCGTATTATTGTTATTATTAAGCCGAAAATGTAAGAAATTTTTTGAATTTGCATTAAACGTGCGGCTGTATTGAATTACAAAGAATGTTAATTAATTTTATATTGTGTGCCTTAATTGTTGTTACTTCCTGCATGTAATATTTTAATATGGTATTTAATTCGTATGGAGTATAATACAATTATTTTATTTGGAAATTAAATATTAATTTTGATTGAATCATCATTTTAATTGATTTAAAAAAAATTTCGTATAAATTTAAAATATAATAATTATTAAGCCCATGATTTAAGTAATATATTTTTCCAGAGACTTTAAATAAATCAGTCGATTTAAATTTACACTTTTTTTAAATGCAAATTTAATTTAAAAAAAATATAATTACTTGCCGATTATGTAAACGATCTGTTTAGTACTGGAATGGTTTCAACGAGTTACCTAGAAACCACCTAATGATAACATTGCACAAATTTAGGTATTTGAGACCGTTCACACAGCTTGTTCTTCCAGACATTCCGGACAGCGACAATTTGGGTATTGTCTAGTTAAGAGTTGTTCGCTACATAATGGTGCATATGATATTCAATGATAATTAACTTCTTGTCAGAAGAAGTTTTAGCCGATGGACAAATCTAGTACAAATATCATTTTGAATGAACGGACCTGTCCGCACTTCATAGAGATAATAATTCCATAATTATCAGGAGTATTTCTATAACGTAATTCCGATGAGTCCAATTATTTTTGACTTAATGGTCAATAATTGATATAAATGGGGCACTTGCATGTCCGCCGAAGAAAATTCTTTTGGGCGTATGTTTTATTATTTGAGATAATTAATGAACCAGCTGGTTTAGTAAAAAAAAGACGCAGGAAATATTTAGTGATTTTTCGATATTATTAGATTACCTGCAATGACAGTTCAAAGATCGTATTCTCGATGATTTTTTAATAGTCTCAGCTTTATTTCTTGTTGGCACAAATTTGATCAAATTACTCTTGACTGTTGCGTTTCATTTTGGAAAATTACAAAGAATATCGTCATACACAAATGAGAATATGATTAGTGAAAAATCACGTTTTTCAAGAGCCGATATAAGTTTTTTAGTTATAAAATCGCTCAAACAATTATGTTTTGGTAATTCTTTGGACTTGATGAATGAAATATTATGGATTGGAATATACTCTTGAATTTTGGACTACTCAAATTGTTTTTCAATATTTCCTTAATGAGAAAACCTAAATAAAAAAACTTGTAATACATTTAACCGGAAAAAATTCCTCGGAATGATGTAGTTTTTCATCTGAAAACTCGTATTTGTAATTCAATGACTTAGGATCATTTTGGTCAATGAAAATGTGTTTAATTTTGCTAGTGCGAAATTAATCACCGTCATTGTTTTTAGTAAAATTCAAGCTTTTTGATGGTGATTTAAGATCAACGAAATCATTAAAATTCATTTCGATTACTTTATAAGTTGGCTGATTAATTTTTGCGTATTTAATTAGTTGATCCTATTGTTCCGGTACAAAAATTTCTTGATTTTTAGCCATTCGCTCAATGCATGAATGGACACTGTCCCATTCGTTTTGGGTGTGTCCTTTCTCTAAATATTTGTGGGAAATATTAAAATTACAATTTTTGGATGCCCAGGCGTAAAAACTGTACAACATTTTATTTCTAAAAAAAATCTAAACTCTTGACTAGACGAATGCAGCAAGCGAACTCAGCACCTCCTCGATTTCCTAGCGTCTCGTGCCGTACAAAACAGAATCCAGTGTTACTGTTTAGACAATATACGGTGAAATTATAAACAAAACATTTACGTTTATAGTAGTAACCCGAGGCACTTGATTGTGGTACAGTTAGAATTTTTTGAAAATCAAAAACAGCGGTTATGATTTTTCCATCACTTTGCTGGACTTTGAGTTTATTCAGGTCTTTCAATTTTTTCTTTGCTTGCTAAATGTTTCTCATGAATTAATTTAGAATTTATTTTTTCCTCGGCTGGTAAATTATGAAATGCAATACATTGGTCGCATCGGTCTTTTTTTGGGACGAAGAGTCCCAGATTAAAATTTTCATCAAATATATCGTGATACTGCCGCACGGTTACGGTGTGATGAAGCGACTTAGTTTCCATATATTCAATAAATAGTCTGTACATTTTACAGTGCTTAAATTCCCTTCTAAATATATTTTCGGCAGTAGTGTGATTCAATAACAGGAAATGAATTTATATGCTCACATACTGCATAGAACATATCACATTTTTTATATCCAGAACTCGCTAGTATTTACCTCTTTTGTCTCTATCTAAAACATCATTTCCGTAGGACTTTTTTTCATATGAAGTGGTGATCCAGTGACTATTAATATCGAGCTTATTCAAAAACATTACCTATATACCTGTATTACGTCATTATTTTCAACCCAAGTAGATAGAAAATATTGTCGATTTGCGGATCTTTATCGATTTGTGGCGTATTTCATGCGATGCTTTTCGGTTTCTTCGGTAAATCGAACAACATAATTCCATTGAAGATAGCGTTCATTGAAATTTCTTTGTCTATCAATTGTTGTTATTCTTTCGCGGCATTTAATTTTGCAAACCAGACAAGGAGGACGCAACTTTCGGCATTTTGTTTGCTGACCTCGTTCATTAGTATGTAAACCTTGATTATATGACCTTTTCGAAATGAAATATTTGATATCCAATTTTGGTGATTTCGTTTGCGTTTTCGAACATCCGCTGTTGCTGGCGTTGGTGTTGAGTTTTCATTATTTAAAATGGTAATATTACGATTAGGTGTTATTGGGCTATATGGTTTCAGCTTGTGGTATAAAGAGCGCCTCAGGGCAACATCAACCAAATCTCCTGAAATAAACGCCTGCGCTATTGCAACATGTGGCCGAACGTTGTTGTGCTGAAGGATCATTTTGCCATTTCTTTTGGCATATTATGCTCATTTAAGCTTTAATGCTCGGCTTAATTGCATCAATTGTTGTTGCATCATCATTCAATGATGGTTTATTTAAGCAGGTGTACTTATATCCATCACTCCGAACTGATTCCATCAGATGCATAGCATTATGTTCTTGCCATGAATATTCGGTTTGGCGGTTGAAATTGATGTATGACCGAATTTACATTGCGATTTTCTGCACTTTCTGCTTTCCATGAGTCACTCCCAAAGTTCCAGCGAGCTCATCTTGAGTTTACCATGAACTTTGGTCCAATAATGCCTCCAACTAACTCATACTTTACTGGCCTCCATTTGCGTTCTTTACGTTTTTATTGATGGAACAAGTTCTCCATATGCTTCACACAGCAATCGATATCCATTAGATGCAATTTTCTTCAAATTAAAATAAAAAAGGAGCGCTTCCCGCAAATTGTATTACTCGTATGTTGGCACAAAGATTGACATGGTTAGTTTGGCTCTAACGTCAGAGCACAACAAATATGTTGTTTATACTTCAGCGACATGACACATACTGATTTCTCGAGGAAAATGACGCTTTTACATGAATATAATTACAAGATGGCCCGATGTGATTTCATAATACACTCACTCTGATTTCATACTACAAATCGACTCAACCCTTTAGCGCCCACAGAAAGGCGATTTTTTTTAAAACAACTTAGCCGAATTTCACAAAACATTACTTTTTTACTTTAAAAAGAATTTTCATGAAAATTCGGTATACTTTTTTATAATGAATTTTGAATGAAAACGCATCCAAAACTGATGATCATGAAAACAAATATTGAGGATATTTAAATTTAAATTACAAAAAAAAAAATTCAAGCAAAACAAAAACAATTTTATTGATTAATACTAGTATTGCCCTCCCTCTTGCATCTGGGTTCCCCAGAGACCTTATTAAGGTTTTTGACAATGACTTGAATGATCGCATCCCACTCCTCATCCAACGCTCTGACCCTCCGTTTTAGTTCGTCCCATAAATGCTTAATTGGATTCATGTCTAGACTCACTACATAATTCAAGAGAATGTCCTCGATATATCTTTCAGCGGTCAGACCTCCTTTACAGTCTCCACCAGGTACGAAAGATCTATTTTTCCCTTAAGCGACACGCGACACACCATGCACGAACCACCGTTCCGTACGGAACTTCTTCAGAAAAACAGCACTGCGAAACACGTTCTCCTGGCCACTGGTAGACCCAGCCTCTCCTATCACTACCATGGAGACATATTATGCGCTCGTTAGTGTATATAGAACGGACCTCCACTGCTCATTGCTCCAATTGATGTGTTCGCGAGCAAATTCGAGGCTGTCAGTATTGAACTAGTCTTAGGTTCTGCTGCACATCGAAGTCCGGGAGATGGCAATTTCGCAGTCAAGTTAGAACGATAAATCGATCATCCCTCTCAGATGTACACCGACACCAGATGGTATGTGGTCTCCGATTGTAGGTACCAGTTTCCTGAAACCTCCTAGATATTCTCGAGGTAGCAAATTGGCTCATGCTTATAACTAACTAGCGACTTCTCGTTGATTGCGTCCTGCTTGCAAATAAAGCAACAACATGATTTTGAGGAAACAACGAATGAAATTGGTAGAGATTTGTTCAGATCAACGTCTGATAAGTGACTGATGGCAAATATCGGTCAACGTGGTATTATACAGAAGATTGAGCATCATTTTGCCATGATTGCTTTAATTTGAAAAGCACTGTCAAAAAAGTTTTACGAAATTCGGTTAAGCCTATTTTAAAAAATGCCTTTTTGTACGCGGGGAGCTTTGAGTCGATTTAGTTGCTCGTGAGTGTAGTTACGCCATCTTTTGTAAATCCTTCAAAACTTACTTGTACCCCAATATAACGCAAAAGATATTATCATGTCGTAGGTGTAATAAGATGTCGTAGGCATAATTTTTACCTAGCTCGTGGTTGCAATTTTTCGTGGAAGAAAAGGCAATGTCTTCTGCTTTTAAGTAAATTTCTTCTTGTTTCCATGTGATGCGTTGTTACACGCGATATATTGATAAACACTTAATTAATGGCTGAATATGGTCTAATCAGATACTCATTATAACATTTCTCGCTCCCATCTTCGTCGACGAGGTTTTAGGTTATTTCATTTGAAGCTAGTAGACACCAATTGGAAAACCTGACCAAACCAAAATTATAACGCAAAACAAGATCTATCGATATATACTAACTAAATAATTTAAGCCTCCCTATTGCTCAATAAAATACGCCATTTAAAAATTGAGTTCTACTCGTTATTCACCGTTAATTATTTGTAAATCAAAAGATCTTGGTTTACTTTCTAAACTATTTTCGATTTGGTCTCTGATATAATACTGTAGGCAAAAGACAGTAAGACTTTGTTCATAATTTTAAAATTATTTATTTATTTCTCCAAATCTATTTCGTCCCCTTCAAAGTAATCCCCCCCGGCCTTAATACACTTGTGCCAACGTTTTTTCCAATCTTCGAAACAGTTGTTAAAGTCAATTTCCGGAATGGCCTCCAATGCGCGTAGCGATTCACGTTTAATGTCTTTAATTGACTCAAAACGGTTTCCCCGGAGCGGTCGTTTGAGTTTGCTGAACAGCCAGAAGTCACACGAAGCAAAATCAGGCGAATACAGTGGTTCAGGAACGATATGGGTGGAATTTTAGGCGAAAAAATCAAGTAAAACCAATGCAGTATGAGAAGGTGCATTATGGTGGTGCAAAAACCAAGAGTTGTCGACCCATAATTCTGGCCTCTTTTTACAAATTGCTTCGCGCAAACGACGCGTAACACTCAAATAGTATTCCTTGTTGACAGTTTGGCCGGTCGGAAGGAATTCGGAGTGCACCACACTTCGATAATCGAAGAAAACTGTCAACATCACCTTGATTTTTGACTTGCTTTGACGTGTTTTTTTTCGCCATCGGCTCACCTTTGGCACGATATTCGGCCGATTGATCGTCCGTTTCCGGGTCGTAAGCGTAGATCCAAGACTCATCGCCAGTTATAAAACGTTTCATGACATCCTGGTAGTCGGAAAGCATTGTTTCATAGACGTCAACGCAACGCTGTTTTTCCAAAAAATTGAGTGATTTTGAAACCAATCGTTCTTTCACTTTTCCTTCCGATATTTCAACGATGCCAGTAAGGTCTCTGACTGTTAATCGTCGATTCTCGAGCACCAATTCCTTGATTTTATTAACGTGTTGATCATCAGTTGATGTTGATGGCCGTCCTAGACGTGGTTCGTCGTCAACACGTTCTCGACTCTCTTTGAACAATTTGTACCAATCAAAAACACTTGCTCGCGACATACAATTATCACCGAAGGCCTTTTGCAACATGCTGAACACGCACACATAAAATTGAATGGAACTTCTTTGTTGAACAATTTCACTCATTGTGTTTGCTCATTGAGCAAACACTAATGATTATTTTGATGTGACATTTGGCACAGATGTCACTGACAGTCATACCAACATAGAAAAATATTTCGACGAATGGTTTTCCGCGCGAAATTTAAATTAAAAAGTCTTACTACTTTTCGCCCACAGTAGTATGCCAATAATTGGATATTTGATTAGGCCATAGTGACCCTTACATTATTTGTATGTCCAAATATCTTCTTTTGCGTCCTAATTTTTGTTTTGGGCCGATTTTCGATATGGGATCTGCTAGCTATAAATGAAAAAACCTACAGCTTGGTCAAAACGAGTTTTCGTTCTGATTTATTCTTTGGTCCAATTTTCGATTGGGAATTTAGCTTTAAATTAAATTAGTTGAATTCTGGTCAAGAAAGACTAGAGCTCAAATATTTTAAATGGAGCACCAACAACAAAATAGCCAGTCATGAACTGAGTAGCTTTTTGCTAAACCCTCTTTTCCTCAAGTGCAACAGATGAACCATGTTTAAAAGACCTTGAATTGATTGAACTGATCGGTCCGCGTTCAGTTATTGGTTTATTATCAGTTATATTTCAGGTATTAGTTTAACTTTCATTGGTACTTACTGAATAAATAATGACCGGTACATGTTGACTGAGTGACAACCGATCTGTTTTTTGACGGTTTGTTGCCTGAAAAATGTTCACAATAGCTGAGTTTCGTTCATCGTTCAATTCGCCGATTTTTATTTAAAAAAACGGATATGCTTATCAGCGACAATCTGGGTTTGGTCTAGTTAAGAGTTGAATATCGGTTCCATGGAGTGATGTCAAAGGAAGTGTTAGCCGATGAATAAATCTAGTACTTTCATCTTCTAGTACTTTCATCATCATTTTGAATGAACGTATCTGTCAGCACGTCAAAAGTCATAGAGATAACAATTCCATAAATATCTGGAGTATTTCTACAGCGTAATTCCGATTAGTCTAATCATTTTTGACTTAATTGTCAATAATTGATATAAATGGGGCACTTCCATGTCCGGGGAAGAGTATTGCTACGGGCGCATGTTTTTTTATATGAGATAATTAATGAACAAGCTGTTTTAGTAAAAAAAATACACATGAGATATTTAGATATTACTAGCTAGCCTCCGATGACAGTTCAAAGATCGTGTTGTCGATAATTGAGGTATGAATTTTCAATATTCTCAACTTCATTTCTTGTTCGCACAAATTTGATCAAGTTACACTTTATTGTTGTTTCTTTTTAGAAAATTACAAAGCATTTGTACTTAGCTATAATCCAACAACTTATTAGAAAATAACATTTTTCGAATTTACGTATATTGGTGCAAATTTTATCCTGTATTGCTGGTCCTATCTTCAATTTTAAAATATCTTGAGGCGATCCAAGAATCGACCCAATTTATGGCTTCTTCGTAAACAGTCAAGTGCTGCTCGGCCAGGCCAAGAATCATCGACCGGAACAAGTGGTAGCCGGATGTCCAGTCAATGTTAGTCAATGTTTGGTGAACATAGAACATCCGTTTGAAGCGCGTCCAAAGGTTCCTTGACGACTATTGCAATATGTGGCCGAACATTGTTGTCCTGAAAGATCACTTTGTCATGTCTTTTGGCATATTGTGTTCGTTTGAGATTCAATGTTTGGTTTAATTGCATCAAGTGTTTTTGATAACATTCTCCGTTTATGTGCTCAGAAAATACGTGCAGTTTGAATTTTAACCAGTTACCCCTTACCACAAATACCACCCAAAATTTCTTAAGTTCAACTGACACGTTCTTTTAATATTTAATCTTTTAATGTTGGATATGATGCATCGTTTTAAGGGCTCAGGTAGTGCAGTTTCATTTTTGAGCTACTACTACTTAGCACGAATGAACCACCACCCAACCCCTTCTCCCTCATCCCCATTCTTTCGTAAAAATGGCAAATTCTCTTAGATTACAAAAAATGTTTATTTATAAATAATGTGTTAAATATGACGATTTTTGTGCTCATGATTATTCGGCAACTTAAGCTATTGTTGTAATAAATAAACATAATAAAAAAGTGTACATCATATTTAGTCGAGTTTGACATACTATTAATTTATTCGTTCATCGACCGATATATATATATATATATATATATATATATATATATATATATATATATATATATATATATATATATATATATATATATATATTATATATATATATATATATATATATATATATATATATATATATATATATATATAGTTATATATTTCTAGTTGGAAGCACATATTCAAATGACAAATTAGTCAGCTGGGTAGCTTATGTGTTTAAGAAATTTCTAATATAGAAAAAATATTTACAAGAATATTAGATATCTGAAGCAAATGTTGCACCCATTCCCAAAACGCACTAACGTAAATTTGGGCTAGAACCCCAAAGTGAGATTTACAGATATTAATTATGTCTTTATTTTTGCCTACATTTTACCTACCTGTGCTCTAATTCTCTAAGCAGTAAGATAATTTGTAAACGTGTAAACGATAATTTATCTTGCTTTTTTACAATATTCGCTTTCTCTAATTGCACTCCAAGATAAAATTTAAAACGGTTACGATAAATAAATGTCAAAACTTAACGCATTCTTATGAGTTATGTAGATTCATATTTAGCCTTTGAGGGCCCATAACTACCGTTCCCATTTAAATTTCAATAATAATTTTATGGATACAAGTTATTCTAAATAGCATCTATTCACAAATAATTCAAGTTGTTAAGGGTTGTGGTATGGGTAATTTTACAGATGAAAATTGTATGTAATAAATTACCTTAGCATTTTCAAATCGTATTCTCTAAACATTTTATTTTTACCCAAGATAAAAATATTGACATCAAGCGAACAAGATAACATTAAACGTCAAACCGAAATTTTAATTAATTTATATCCTTAATAACTCAAAAAATACAATCCTTAGAAATGTAAATTCCTGCAAATACATCAAAACCATCTAGAAGCACACATAGCCGCAAAAATCATATTGAAAAATAGCCGGAGTCGGGAGTTATTTGATATAAACAACAAGATGCGGTTTGATTAACATATAAAACAAGTCAATTGTTTGAAAAGAACATTATAACAGTCAAACATTTCTTTATTTCGTATGGTAAAGACGTATACAATCTAAGTCTTATTTACAATTCATCCGTTGAATTTTGATTAATATTGTTTACGCTGAATCCTGTAAAGATTATTCTTTACTTTAAGTACAAAATTACATCATTCAAATCCAATCAAATCTGTGTTAAGCAGATCTTAATTTCAGTGTATTTCATTGTTGAAGACGAATGGCCCTATTTCGCACAGCTCGTGCGAGTTAACAATATCTAAGCGTAATGGTCGGATCTAGGAATCTGGAATATTTTCTGTAGAATTTCGACTAAACTACAAAAAACTATGCGTTATGAACACCGAAGTTCACTTAACCATCAAATTTAGTTAGTCACAACGAGTTTTTCGAACTAAACGAGTTTCTCATCCATAGTTATTTGATTTAGGTCTAGTTCTGGAGGGACGTTCTCGTTCTACCATTTGTTTTTCACCCTGAGTTAATTTTTATTTAATCTTTGTAAAATGTATGGGTTGATCTTAGGAATCGGTAACGAGTAGGAGGTGAGACTTGGATCAATTAACTGTTTCTTTAGAAATCGTTTTTATGAAATAGACATCTTGTTTGACCTTAGTGCTAGTTAAAAGTTAGTTTTATTACATAATAAAGGGTGATTTTTTTGTGGTTAGGATTTTCATGCATTAGTATTTGACAGATCACGCGGGATTTCAGACAAGGTGTCAAAGAGAAAGATGCTCAGTATGCTTTGACATTTCATAATGAATAGACTTACTAACGAGCACCGCTTGCAAATAATTGAATTATATTACAAAAATCAGTGTTCGGTTCGAAAAGTGTTTCGCGATTTACGTCCGATTTATGGTCTACATAATCGACCAAGTGAGCAAACAATTAATGCGATTGTGACCAAGTTTCGCACTCAGTTTACTTTATTGGACATTAAACCAACCACACGAATGCGTACAGTGCGTACAGAAGAGAATATTGCGTCTGTTTCTGAGAGTGTTGCTGAAGACCGTGAAATGTCGATTCGTCGCCGTTCGCAGCAATTGGGTTTGTGTTATTCGACGACATGGAAGATTTTACGCAAAGATCTTGGTGTAAAACCGTATAAAATACAGCTCCTGCAAGAACTGAAGCCGAACGATCTGCCACAACGTCGAATTTTCAGTGAATGGGCCCTAGAAAAGTTGGCAGAAAATCCGCTTTTTTATCGACAAATTTTGTTCAGCGATGAGGCTCATTTCTGGTTGAATGGCTACGTAAATAAGCAAAATTGCCGCATTTGGAGTGAAGAGCAACCAGAAGCCGTTCAAGAACTGCCCATGCATCCCGAAAAATGCACTGTTTGGTGTGGTTTGTACGCTGGTGGAATCATTGGACCGTATTTTTTCAAAGATGCTGTTGGACGCAACGTTACGGTGAATGGCGATCGCTATCGTTCGATGCTAACAAACTTTTTGTTGCCAAAAATGGAAGAACTGAACTTAGTTGACATGTGGTTTCAACAAGATGGCGCTACATGCCACACAGCTCGCGATTCTATGGCCATTTTGAGGGAAAACTTCGGAGAACAATTCATCTCAAGAAATGGCCCGGTAAGTTGGGCACCAAGATCATGCGATTTGACGCCTTTAGACTATTTTTTGTGGGGCTACGTCAAGTCTAAAGTCTACAGAAATAAGCCAGCAACTATTCCAGTTTTGGAAGACAACATTTCCGAAGAAATTCGGGCTATTCCGGCCGAAATGTTCGAAAAAGTTGCCCAAAATTGGACTTTCCGAATGGACCACCTAAGACGCAGCCGCGGTCAACATTTAAATGAAATTATCTTCAAAAAGTAAATGTCATGGACCAATCTAACGTTTCAAATAAAGAACCGATGAGATTTTGCAAATTTTATGCGTTTTTTTTTAAAAAAAAGTTCTCAAGCTCTTAAAAAATCACCCATAATTAAATTTTGTACTCGTTCATTATTGATCTAAATTTGTTCTAATTATCAATTTCTCAAACACGGGCCTATTAAATAGTCTAGAATTAAATCACTGTAAGATCTTAAAGATTGTTGAGAGCTAGTAGTGCATCTAAACGAAATATTAAACATTTTCACTTTCTGAAATTTGTTAACTAATTTAGATTTGCTGTAGGCCGTCATATTTATTGTACTCGTCGGATTTCTTAATTGCGCAAGTTTAATGATCAAGTCAAATATTACGAGAGCACACTAAGTTGAAAGCTTTGCTTGTTTTGTGGGGAACTGATCCATTAGATGTTATCAAATTATACACTTGACTTTTATATTGGAAAATTGAGCAACTAAAATGGCTTTTCCAGTAATCTACAGACCACCTTATTTAAGATTATACTACTCCTTAAGTCTCCTTAAGATCAAGTAAAATATTCGAATGTTTGGCTTTACTGAAAGAATATTCTAATTCCACCGATAAGCTAAAATATCAAAAATTCCAATTAATTATTAATAATACTCAAACGACAGCCTCTTATACATTCATTTGCTTGATTATTACATGATAAAATATTTGTGATACTTTTTGACATAAATTTATCTTGCCACTTTACATTTTATCTTGAAAACAATTTAGAGAATGCGAATTTACTAAAACATCACGATATCCAATATAAATCTAGACTTCTACGATAATTTTTTTCGTGTGTAAAAGTTATCACTTTGTAGAAGATAATTTTAGAAGAACCGATTCTGGGATCTAAATTTATATGATTTCTTATATGCTATATTCTTTTTTATATTCAAGGTCTAATTGGAAGCGGGGAAATAAAATAACATAACAGAAATTTTATGGGCCAGCTATTGTATTATTTTTAAATCATCCACTATGGCACCACTTTTTCAACGATTTGCTTCAAATTTTAACAGCTCGTCAGTCTGATATCCCGAATTACGTGTCACGATTCAATCATCTTTTCGCTTGTGGGGCGTTTCGAAATATTAAAAACTTATTTTCAAACTCAGTGTGGTGTAGTCGAAACCGAATTTTGAAAAAAATATGAGTCGTGAAAGAGCACCAAGCGGAACCGCTGTATTGAAGTTGGTCAACTTCTGCCTCAACTCGTTGCCTATCGCAGACACTGTTCATTAGTCGCACCAGCCTGAGGAGAATGAGGAACAAGAACGCAGTTACCGTCAATAGCGACCGTTACAGAGCAGTACTGACCAAGTTTTTATGCTCTCAAAGCGACCCTCTGAATATGAATAACCGTGTATTAAGAAACATGGCGCCACATGTCATACAAACCGACCGACAATCGATCTCTGGCGCGCGCAATTTGACAACCGAATAATCAGCCGTTTGGCTTGTGCGGAGCTGCGATATGACGCCGTTGGGCTACTTTATATGCGGTTTTATATTCATGCTACGGACTAGCAGCAACAAATTGCACGTATTTTGTGTGCTCATCAATTCGATAAATCACATCCAGCATTTTTAAAAGAATTTTTTTATTTATAAGTAAACAATAAGCGATTGTGTGTTTACTTTGCGAAAGTTATCTTAAATTGAAAGCTTATAAATAGCTTAAAGTTCTGCAATCAAAATGTATTCAAAAACATTTCTCTCACTACATTTGTTTTAATTCCTGCAAACCTGATCTAGCTCAAAAGTTGTGGTTTGCGGATTTTGACAGCTCATAAATAGCTCATAATTCTGCACTAATTAATTTTTCAATATTTTAAGGTGGAGGGATCAGCTCAACAGGAGTAGTTCCTACTACTAGTCACCGTTAGGCAGCACCTTGTAACCAACGAATATGTTAATTACTGTAAACACTATTCAAACCAACGAATAGGTTAATCATTATTGCCGCTAATGTAATTAATGTATCACATATGTAGGATTTCAATTTCAAATTAAACCATTTAAAGTTCATTGGCAACTTTTTACAAAACAAATTCAAATAAAACTTTTTCTGTTTCAAATTAAACTTTTTATATAGGAAATTCCACTTTTTCAAATTCAAATTAAATTTTTTAAAAACAAATTCAACAATTAAAAAAAGTCCATATTTAATAATTAATAATTTATAATTTCGTGATATTTTTTTGCCACTCTTTAATGTCAATCTCGCACTATTTAAAGTAAAATCTAGCACTCATGGCGTATAATAGTTGGCAACACGGCGTTTAGTTCAACTTGAATTTTAAATTGAGTTGGAAGTTAAATTTGAAGTTATTTATAAGTTATTATATTAAATATATAACAATGAGCGATGCAAATAGCTCGACATCTGAACCCACATTTTAAGAAGCGAAAAATATTCAATTATTTCTCAATGGCAGAAAAAATATTTATAAAGCAGTATGAAGAAAATAAAACAATAGCTGAAGCCGCTGCTATTGCAAATTTAAATATTAATACCGCCAAATCAATTTTGTACAGATACAAACGAGATGGCGAAGAAATTATAATTGAAAAGCGTGGTGGAAAAAAACTTGAAAAAGTTACTGAAGAAGTTTTGCAATTTGTGGAGGATGCTGTAGAAACAAATCCATGCATCACGCTGAAGTCAATCAAGGACAAATTATACGAAAATAAAAATATACATTTGAGTATCAAATTCATTAAAGAAACTGAAAATACCTTTTACAAAAGCTGCAATTTAGTTCGATCGAATAAACGAACCACGGACGCTACATTTAAGAAGAACTTATGCCCTTAATTTTACTGAAAATGCGCCAGAAAATCGTGCAAAAACATTTTTCCTTGACGAAAGTGGATTCAATTTGCATCTAAGGCGAACACGTGCTAGATCACGTGCAGGAACTAGTGCAATTGTTGGGGTACCCGCATTTATTACCTAAATCATACACAATCCCTGTAGGCGAAATTGGCTGCCAGAAGAATTCTAAGCGAAAACAACGGACATTTAGATACGAAAAATGTTATAACCGAGGCGTTGGGAACAGTAACTCAAAACGGCTGAAATAACTACATCACAAACATGCTGATAAAGCTACCGCAAGCAGTTGACAGGCAGCTTCTTCATTAGCATATTAAAACTAATACGGCAAAACCGAATTGTTTTTTAATTGTTGAATTTGGTTTTTATTAAGTTTAATTTGAATTTGAAAAAGTTTTATTTGTTTTGGAAAAGGTTAACTATGTTTTGGAAAAAGTTGCCAATGAACTTTAAATGGTTTAATTTGAAATTGAAATCCTATAACAGATCTAACTTCGGTATCAATAATAATAATGAAAATCAGTATAGGTAAAGTTGATTTGATGTGTTGTTAGTGTTATTAATCACATTAGATTTAAAAAGTCTAGTTATTAAGGAAATGTGGACTAACACCGACGGTAGAGAATACTAGCTCAACCTTACAAATTCAAATATAAAAATTAAAATAGTAATCGCTAAAGCAGAGGAAAAAGAAAATTAAACTGGGTAACTGTAACACTCTAATTCTCGATAATGGCTTGAAAATGTAGATAATTTCAAAATTTAAAGCATACTTTAGTTAATTAAAACTTATTATTTAATTAATAAAATTCACTCTCGCTAATTTGTTAAAACATTCGTATACTAACTGTCATTTTAAATTTGATAACAAAACTGTTAAGCTGTCGTAACGCAAAACTTCAAAACAAGAAGGCACCCAAATAAACACATTCGAACTCAACATTTTTAATACAAGTGCTTAAAAATAATAAAATAAACATTATTTTTGTAAATAATTGTATTATTAAGTGTCAAATAAAAAACATTATATTTTAATTTTATCTTAATTATAGACCATAAACGAAAAAGTTCCCTAATTGATATAAAAACGTTATTTTACTCTATAATTATTGTTCGTACTCGTATATAGTAAACTAAAATAAAATATTACACAACATAATAATACAGCAGTTCTCTGTGTAATTTTCTAGTAGATAGCTTTTGTATAGTAAATGATAAGGAAATATTACACCAAAAACAACACAGTTGTGTTATGTTGTTTTGGAGGTGTACCCCTTTCATTTAGCAATCCGTTTTCTATCAACAAAACATTTTGAATATGAAATGAAACACACAAACTTTTTCCAGGTTTACCATTTTATCTTTTCATCCAACCGTTTTGTCTTGATTACGTTGCTGACGGTGGTGATGGTGGCACGGTGAATTTTTTTGACGAGGAAAATCATATCGATATTATTATTCAGTCGACAATTGTGTTATCTTTTTTGGTTATATATTTCAAATTTGGGTAAATTTTTGTGATAAAAGGTTCAATATTACATTTTATACATTGTTCGTTTCTTATATAGATCAATAATATTGTATGCTATTTGCACCGTTTATTTAGCAGCAAAAATTTATTATGGTAATGTAATTTTAGATAAAATTAGAGGTGAATAACCATACTTCAAGTGATACAATATTATATAATATTATTGAAGTATATTAATTTGGTCTATTTGTCTGCCAAGTTTGTAGTTTTCATTTTGGGAAAAAACATTTTCATGACCGAACACAAAATTATTCTATTTACCCGATAATCTACCGTTTATTTTTATTTACAAAAATTTTCTTGTGCACCCCATAATAAAATAATAAATTATTTATGAACCAACACATTTTCAATATTAATATTTATGCAGCAGAGGAAAACAAGAACAACAAAAAAGTTTTAAAATTAAATTTATTACAATTGTACGCGAGAGTGGAAAAGCACGTTACACAATAAGATTTTATTTAATTTATTTTTTTTGAGTTTAACTTATTTGCTTCTCGTATGCACTCTCATAAAATTAGATAAAACCTTGTAATATTAAAAAACAATAATAATAAATACACAGTCACTCACAAAATTCAATGTACAGGATGCGCGCTTTAAGTCCTTTCAATTTCGAAATTAATAGGATTAGGAGTTAAGAATAGCCAAATTGGATAAAGTTATCGGTAAAATTTGAGCTAATATTGAGACAAAAACCATCAAATTTTAATAGCATTTTCGACAGTAATGAACCAACTCAAAAAAAATTAATCCACTAAATATTTAATGAACCGAGGGTTCGCCAGACAGGTTTACTTAAAAAAACGAAGGGGTGTTATTATTAACACTCGATGTTGTTTTACCTGCACAAATGTAAACAGATCTCGAATACACACCACTTTTGATTTCTAAAGCGAAGAACTAAACTTAGCGGAATTTTGATAAAACTGTCTGGTAAAGGATGTTCCATTTATTAGTTATTTTTATATTAAAAACACGTAATGTAACGGGTGATTTTTTAAGAGCTTGAGAACTTTTTTTTAAAAAAAAACGCATAAAATTTGCAAAATCTCATCGGTTCTTTATTTGAAACGTTAGATTGGTCCATGACATTTACTTTTTGAAGATAATTTCATTTAAATGTTGACCGCGGCTGCGTCTTAGGTGGTCCATTCGGAAAGTCCAATTTTGGGCAACTTTTTCGAGCATTTCGGCCGGAATAGCCCGAATTTCTTCGGAAATGTTGTCTTCCAAAACTGGAATAGTTGCTGGCTTATTTCTGTAGACTTTAGACTTGACGTAGCCCCACAAAAAATAGTCTAAAGGCGTCAAATCGCATGATCTTGGTGCCCAACTTACCGGGCCATTTCTTGAGATGAATTGTTCTCCGAAGTTTTCCCTCAAAATGGCCATAGAATCGCGAGCTGTGTGGCATGTAGCGCCATCTTGTTGAAACCACATGTCAACTAAGTTCAGTTCTTCCATTCCAAAAGTTTGTTAGCATCGAACGATAGCGATCGCCATTCACCATAACGTTGCGTCCAACAGCATCTTTGAAAAAATACGGTCCAATGATTCCACCAGCGTACAAACCACACCAAACAGTGCATTTTTCGGGATGCATGGGCAGTTCTTGAACGGCTTCTGGTTGCTCTTCACTCCAAATGCGGCAATTTTGCTTATTTACGTAGCCATTCAACCAGAAATGAGCCTCATCGCTGAACAAAATTTGTCGATAAAAAAGCGGATTTTCTGCCAACTTTTCTAGGGCCCATTCACTGAAAATTCGACGTTGTGGCAGATCGTTCGGCTTCAGTTCTTGCAGGAGCTGTATTTTATACGGTTTTACACCAAGATCTTTGCGTAAAATCTTCCATGTCGTCGAATAACACAAACCCAATTGCTGCGAACGGCGACGAATCGACATTTCACGGTCTTCAGCAACACTCTCAGAAACAGACGCAATATTCTCTTCTGTACGCACTGTACGCATTCGTGTGGTTGGTTTAATGTCCAATAAAGTAAACTGAGTGCGAAACTTGGTCACAATCGCATTAATTGTTTGCTCACTTGGTCGATTATGTAGACCATAAATCGGACGTAAATCGCGAAACACTTTTCGAACCGAACACTGATTTTTGTAATATAATTCAATTATTTGCAAGCGTTGCTCGTTAGTAAGTCTATTCATTATGAAATGTCAAAGCATACTGAGCATCTTTCTCTTTGACACCTTGTCTGAAATCCCGCGTGATCTGTCAAATACTAATGCATGAAAATCCTAACCACAAAAAAATCACCCTTTATATTGGAAATTGAAAGTTTTTTTTATTGGAAATGAAAGTGGGTTCTGTATCATTTATGCATGAACTACAACATCGCTCATGTGACCACTATGGCTCCTGTTACACACTGAAAACAAATAATCGGTGATATTCACAAAAAAGAGGAGTAATATTTACTAAAAACTGATTAAAAATTGAGCCATACAAGTGCTTTGTATTTACTGCGATCTTAGCAAATCAATTATTACAACTTGCTGTGTAAATTTTATTATTTTAATTTCACGGGGGATAAGCAATATTTGCTATTGCTTTGATATAAAGGGTGTTTTTTTAAGAGGTTGCCGATTTTTTTTTTGAAAAAAACACATATAAAATTATGAAATGACCAAAATTTTTTTTTATTTGGTAGATAATTTTTTGGCATTTAACATTTAAACACAATTTCTGGCATATGGCTACCACGACTATTTTTCACAAATGTCATTCTGGAGGTCCAATTTTCCAGCACTTTTTCAAGCATTTGAGGGCGTATGTCAGCAATGACACGTTGAATATTGGTTTCCAAAGCGTCAATCGATTGAGGTTTATCCACATAAACCAATGACTTCACGTATCCCCACAAAAAGTAATCGAGTGGCGTCAAATCGCACGAACGCGGAGGCCAATTCACCGGACCATTTCTCGAAATAATGTTGTCGTTGAAAGTTTCTTTCAATAAGTCGATTGTTTCACGTGCTGTATGGCAAGTGGCACCATCTTGTTGAAACCACATTTCATTCATATCCATATCTTCAAGATTTGACAACAAAAACTCATTTAACATGGTTCTGTATCGATTTCCATTCACGGTAACGCGTCGTCCTTCCTCATTTTTAAAGAAATATGGACCGATGATCCCACCAGCCCATAGACCGCACCAAACAGTACATTTATCAGGATGCATTGGTAATTCTAGAACGGCGTGTGGATTATCTTTGCTCCAAATGCGACAATTTTGTTTGTTGACGTATCCATTTAACCAAAAATGCGCCTCATCACTGAAGAGAATTTTACGGTAAAAAAATGGATCTTCGTTCAATTGATTTAACGACCAATCACTGAATTCACGGCGCAAACGATGGTCGTGTGGCTTTAATTCTTGCACCAATTGAATTTTGTATGGCACCAAACCCAAATCTTTACGTAAAATTTTCCATAAAGTCGATGGACAAAGTCCAATTTGCTGAGCACGACGACGAATCGATAAATTGTCGTTTTCTTCGACACTGGCCTCAACGACAGCAATATTTTCTTCTGTACGAACTCTTCTCATTCTTGTCGGTGGCTTGGCATCCAAAAGAGTGAATGTAGACCGAAATTTGGTAATTACGTTCTTTATGGTGGTCTCTGACGGACGATTATGTGCACCATAAAATTCACGAAGTGCTCTATAAACATTTTTAATTGAACACTGATTTTGAAAATAAATTTCCACGATTTGAAAACGTTGTTCTGGAGTTAACCTATTCATAATGATTTGCCAAACAATACTGAGTAGAAATGCCACTTTGAGCTGTCAAAACAACTGTCATAAAATAAAACGACATCTATCGGAAAAACAAACCTCCTAAAAAAACACCCGTTATTTACTCCGCAGTTTGTAAAATAATTTAGAAATTCTTTATAGAGCGAATGGTAAATAATGACAGAAAGTTGGTTAATGGTTTACAATGCATTTTAAAATTTGCGGATTGAAAAATTTGCAGCGCATTAATATTTACTCTGCACAAAAGCAATCATTGATCGAAACTTTTAGATTGAAAAAGGGAGAAACATATTTAAAACCAATTGTAATGAAGCTCATTTTTTATAATTAAATCTTTTTATAACTTTTCAAAACAGGCCATAGAAGTTAAACAATGGTGATAATTAATTACATATCCGGATTGATAATAAATTTACAGTGTGAATTTTAACCAAAAATAATTTCCCTTTAAACCTTGAAAGTTATTTAATTGTTGTAATGTGGCTAATAATTAAACTCCTCTAACTCCTGTAAGCAACCATTTAATATCCAGGGAACTGAGTTTGCCCGGTCCTCCGAAATTGCGTTAATTATAATTGTTAAAATTAAAATAAGAAACCAACAAATATAAGTTAACGTTTCAATACTTTTATGGTTTAATCCAAGTTTTTTTTTTTTTTTTTATTTTCCCTGATCTGTTCTGGGGCCGAAGCTCTCCTACTCTTTCGCGGTTCGCTTATTTACGTCCTTACCTTTACGCCCGCATTGGCCAATTCGAGGACGTACGGATATAGGTCCGATTTTATTACCATCTGCACATTGCATAGCTCCATGCCAGCCTATACTGGCATGGAAGATGGGTCGGCCCGTGAGCCCCGCACTCCGACAGGGGGTCATAGATGTGTTCCTTCTCATCCCAAATCGTAATTTGTTGATGTAAATTCCCTTTTCATCCTGCCCCTATCGGTATTCGAACCCGGTACCTCCCGATCCAAATGCCAAAGCTTTAACCACTATGCCATTTGGTCGGTAATCCTCAAGTTTAGCCGCTATTTGTTGCGACGCCACTAAGTAAGGTTACGAAAAAAACTACAAATTAAGGATAAAAATAAATATAATTTAGGTTTTATTTTATTTTGAAGTAATTACCATTTTTGCCCACTCAATCTGGAAATTACCCGAACTGGAAGTTTAAATTTTTTTATTCAAACTTTATGTGTACAGGGTGGGCCAAATAAATTTGTTTTTTAGAACTAGCGGTTATTTTGAGTATGGTAAGGGTGATGTTACTTCTGATTTGACAGAAAGTTACTTTTATCCTTCCGCTGAACGAAAATGGTTGTATATTCGCTTGAACAACGCTGGGAAATATTGAAACATTACTTCGAAAATTTTGGCAATCATCTTTTCGGATGAGGTGCATTTCCATCTTGGCGGCTATGTAAACAAGCAGAATTGTCGCATTTGGGGTATGGAGAACCCGCACGTGATCGTAAAGAAGCCGATGCATCATCAACGAGTGACTGTTTGGTGCGGATTTTGGTCCGGTGGCATCATTGGGCCATTTTTCATTGAAAATGAGCAAGGAGCTGCCGAATGATAAATGATAAACGTTATTTTATTCCCGGCACTTGAAGAGGAGGACATAGACAACATTTAGTTTCAACAAGACGGCTCTCCGTGCTACACAGCACACGTTTCAATTGATCTTTTGCGCACTGTCTTCGAAGATCGAATTATCAGCCGAAACGCTGATGTGATTTGGCCACCTCGGAGCTGTGATTTGACGCCGTTGGACTATTATCTTTGAAATGCCGTCAAAGATAAGTGTTACGCCGATAAACCACCAACGATTGACGCTCTCAAGAATAATATTCGCATTGCCATTGAAGACATAATGCCGCATACCATCGAAAATGTACTCAAAATTTGGACCGACCGTATGGGGTATGTCAAGACCAGCCGAGGCAGTCATATCAATGAAATCGTATTCCATAATTAATCGGAAGGTTTGTTCTTTACAATAAAAAAATAAATTTGAAAACATTGAGAACTTTTTGTTTTATTGCATTTAAAAAAAATTATTTGGCCCACCCTATACTTGTTCAAATTCACTTTAAGACTAATTTTTGATTAAAATTTTAAAAAACATTTGGAAAACAAAATGCAAAATCGGATAGAATAAACGATTTGATTGGTTATAGTCTCCTCGCAAAATTTATTTACAAAGTGCAATGTAAATTTTTAAAGTATTTGTACATTTTAAAAACAGTTTGTAATTTATTCTCAACGAAAAAAACAAAAAATTTTCATTTTTAAAACGTTTGCATTGAAAATGATATATTCAAATTGCGCAGCTCAAATTTACCTAGCAGCATTGCAATTCGATTAATCTAATTTGATATCAAACGCTGCTCCGCAATAATTTTAATATTTAAACATGCATTGTAAATGTGATAATTTTACAAGGCTCGTACTTCATTAAAAAATTATTGGTAAGAATTGCAAATTTGGATTTACACAGCAAAATTGGTAAATATCGCCGAGCTTTTTTTCCAGTGCAGGCTTACATCTGAACATCAAAATAGATTGTGACTTTTCCAATAAAAACATTTCTATGGCTTCAATTTCAGCTCGACTGTTGTTCTTAATACCATGAATTTTGGACCATTGCTATACATTAGACTTTTCAACAAACCCCAAGGAAAATAGTCTAACTTAGTTTCGAATATTTCACGATTTTTGTGACATGTGAAACGTATTGTTGAACGAACTGGACAATGGTGTTCGTATGCTCTACGACCCGCAACTGATTTAGTTTCTTTAAAAAATTCAACAAATTTGCAAATTTCAGGCTCTGTAGACGTCTATGTTGCCCAAAATCATCATGTAATTAACGAAATGATGTTTTTACAGATCAACCATTTTCGTAATATTTTTGGATAACCAAAACGCGTTGATTTGTATGATGAATGCATGACCAAAACGGCTTAGTTTTGACTTTTAGTCATTGCAAAAAGTTTCGGGTTGCCACTGCACAATAAATATTTTTTTATTGCTTAAAAAGAAACCAACAGAGCGACAGCCTTTATAACATATATGGTAATTTTAAAAATTGGACCGTCATCTTTTTATGCAGCGGATATACTAGTCCGGTCTTCCATTTCACGGACAGCTTTTCTTGGGCTCAGTAAGTTTATAAAGATTAGATGCAAACCGTATTCTAATCCGACTGTCCTTCTCTACTGTGCGATACAGGACTGCTTGGTCGGTGGAGGAATAACTCGAATAGAGATTGTTTCGTCGTTCTGATTTAGTTGAATTTCCGAACTGAGAGTACATCAGCCACAAGCTCTCAGCACTTCATTCGTGTCTGTGATGACTTTGAATCCTGGATGCAAGTCCTTAATAAGATTTATGACATTGGCATTTTTTTGCTACAAAGCTGATATTTTTGATATAGGCAATCATATATTCGCTCATATTTTTCTGGCGGTCATACCGATTTGATTTTCCACTCGTTTATCATTCAATTTCCGCGTTACTTTGTACATACTCTTTTGTGGAAAAGAAGTACTTGATACAACGAAATATAGAAAAATCTTAATTCCTGCTTAAATTTCAGAAATCCAACCCATGATGAAAATTTAATTTTTAAAGTTATAAAATATTAAATTAAATTTAGTCTTGGAATTATTAAAAGATTCAATTATTTGTCGTTTTTTGGTAATGCTTAAACTTTTCATCATCATTACAAAAATTGCAAAAGCGGTCATAGAAGCTGCCACCTCTTGTACACAGATATCTACCAAATTTCGCTAGGTTCTCATAACTAACAATAAACTTAAATATGAAGTTTCGTTCCGACTAGTGAATCCGCCTGGAATTGAGAGATGTCGGGTTTTGGTAAAATAAAGTTTTTTCTCTAAACTCATCATTTCCGGGAAAATTTAAAAATTGGTCTGAACTAATTTTCTTTGATATTTAATTTACAATTTTTTGTTTTTAACCGTTTTCTCGTAAATGCTATATACTTTTCAAAATATTTGCAAGAAAATGAAAAAGCTCCTTTGGAAGCTGCCACTTCCGGCGCACCGATTTCGGCAAAACCACTAAAATCTCCCGATGTATGGAAAAAGTTTAAGTATGCAGTTTGCGATCAGTTACTTCGTCTGAGGTGTAGAAGAGACACAGACATTTAGTCAAGAAATTTGAGGTCAAAAATGTTCACCAAGGAAATCGACCTTTCCGGTAAAATTTTAGAAAACTGATCTGAACCGATATTGTGGCAAATTTAGTTTAAAATCTGTTAGTTCATAGTCGATTTCCTCATAGTTCAAATACTTTTCAAAATATTTGCCAACAACAAAAAATCTCCTATGAAAGGTGCCACTTCCTGTAAACCGATTTGGTCAAATAACACTGGTATCTCCAAATTTACGGGAAAAGCTGAAGTATGCAAATCCTTTCAGATCAATAATTCCGTCTGTAATGTACGTATCTTGCAAAATATTATTTTTCGGAAATCCGTAAAAGCTACCATGGAAGAACTCACTTCCGGTGGACCGATCTCGGCCTGAATTCACTGATGTGTGAGTCAATCCTTATGGTCTTTACAGGGACGAATTTTTGTGAAAAACTGTGTTATGTCAAAAATCGTCATTTATGGTTTAAAAAAATTTAAAATTGATACGGGTTGATAATGTTACAAATTTAGTTTAGAATCTTTTTTTATAAAGTCATACTTTTCAAAATATTTTGCATAAACGAAAAATCTTGTGGAAGCTACCACAAGTAAAATTCCCGGTTTTACAACACCTTGTTGTCAAAAACCGTCATTTCCGGTTAAATTTTTCAAAGTTGTTCAGGATTGATATTGTTATGCATATATTTAGTTAAATTAATTTATAATCGTTTTTATAATAAATTTTATAAATTCTTGTCAGTAACTGTCGAATTAATTGTACGTACAAAAATCAATCGTCTGGGGTTGCACAACCGTTATAAAATTTAAAGAGCTAGAACCATAAATAGATTATATCGATTGTTGAGTAAATTATACATCAGGACCGTTTGCAACTTAATTTTTGAAGTGATTCGGTTTTTTATTTTCATTTTCCTATCGTGTAGGTTTGCTGGAATTTGCAGTGTACTTGAGCCGAAAGATCTTTGTGATGTTTCGCCAATTTTGAAACTGTTTGCGCATTGGTTAACTATTGAATATCAGCATCGATTTGTATGTCGTGTAGTGTACTACATACCTGTATGTGAGTGAATCGACCGTTATCCCAATGATAATTAAGAGTGCGACATAGATCCAGCCACCACCATTAATGATGCTTGAAGTTTATCAGCTTCTTCCAATGATGAGGCTTTCATAAGACGACAATTTTCTACATTTCTACGATTTTCTATTTTTTCTACGATTTTCTGCACTCTCTATATTGTGAAATCGTTCTGGAATATGCAGTTAGAATCATCCACAATAATTACGTTGCATTCCACACTTTTTTAAAAATGACAAAATTTAGTTTTTTTTAGAAGATATTTAAGAGAAACGATTTTAGGTGAATCTCCATTTTATACTTAGTTGTACGAACGACAAAAATAATAACGTGAGATATAGTTATAATCTCGTTCTGACTCAAGTTGCTGGAACGCGCAAGAAACAATGTCATTACCACCTTGATTTCCTATTGATTCGTGCCCAATATACCATAATATGGTTTGTAAGTAACGCAAATTTTCAGTTGGTAATCATTGCTGTAAATCGAATGCATAAAGTTTATGTTTGCATATCTTCTTAGCAAGACTCTTATCAATATACTTTGACGTATATCTGGCTTCAACATTGTTAAAACGGGCAGTTTATGAGGCTTTAAGCTGTGCTTTGTGATTTTTCATTTCTCCAAATCGATCTTATTTTTCGTAGACGTCTTATTTGGTGATGATGGAAAGGCAACGTTATGTCTCGAATTGTCACTTTCATAAGCGATGGATTTGTTAATTTTAACAACTTAAAATTTTTTGCTTCAGTTACTTTATTATACAGATTATGGACACGCAAAAGATATCGATCGATAACTGTTTTTTCGCAAACTTTTTCAAAAAGCTTTCACTAGCAACCAAAGGCAATCGAAAGCATTTTTGACAAACATCGATTTTTTCTCCATGTACTCGTAGTTCAAAATGATAGTGGTATGTATGTGGCCAGTTTTTTGGATCGCTCGAAGATGTGGAAACTGGTGGTTTCATTTTTTCCTTTATTTCAACTGACCCAGAAAATAATGCTACTTTTGCTGAAATAGGTACACCGAAAGTGATAGTTTCCGTTTTAGTTTTTTGCAAATATTTTGAAAAGTATATAGCATTTACGAGAATAACGACTTGAACTAATTTTCAACAAAAATTTTGCCCTTCGTGATGAAGCTTTTTTCGCAAATTGAGAGATCTCAGTGAATTTTGGCCGAAATCGTTTCATCGGAAAAGGCAGCTTCCATCGGAGCTTTTTCCCCATTGGCAGCTTCAAGTGGAGATTTTTTATTGTTTGCATGTATTTTGAAAAGTATATCATTTGCGAGTAAAACGCTTATGATCTAACAGATTCTAAATTAATTTTACATTATTTTATTAATTTTTTTTTATTTTTTCAGATCAGTTTCCAAAATTTAAACTAAAATTATGTTTTTTTGTCAAAAACTGGTTTTCAATAAAAATTTAGTCTCTGTACAACCCATACGGGTTGATTGATCGGGGTTTTTCCCATAAATTGGGAGATCCATGCGAGATGTGGCAAGCATCTGTGTACAAGAAGTGATAGCTTCCGTAGTAGCTCTTTCAATTTTTCTGAGTAAGATTAATTTTTTTAACAAGGGCTGATCGTGTTGGTTTTATGAAATTTAAGTAGGAATAATGATTTTTCATTATACACGATACTTTTTAGTACCAATCCGATAGATTAAATTTTTCGTTTTAGAAATTCAGTATGGTGAATTCGAGATCTTTGTACATTTGTAGTAAACAAATTTATTTTGGCCGTAACAATTACACTGAAAAAATGTTTCCGTCAGTTATTGTGAACTGTTTTCGTTTCACGAAAATCTAATTTGACTATGTTTTTGTGAAATAATTTTAGTAATTTTATAGGGCCTAAACCATAGAGGTTCAAGGAGCTTAATTTATCGTAATATATTCTGGATTTTGCTTTATTCAGTTATGTAATTTTTGACAAGTCGCGCAGACTTGTCAAACATTTTGAGGGTGACTGCTTAGTTCACAACAATAATCCAAAAAATTATACCGAAGTTCTGGAACCGTTTTCAATGAATTCAATGTGGAATAGAATTATATGTATAACTAGCATAAGGAGTCCATTAGCCCACATTAGTAAATCTTTAAACATTTGACTCATAAAGCTGCTCTCTTTATCAGTAACTGGAGTTTTTAGAGTTCCGTAACGATAAATTAAATTATCTGCAAAAGCTTTAGCAAATTCATATGTCTCTAGAGATTTTAATGGTACGGCTGATGAGTATTTCGTCAGTCATCTTGCATCATAAAAATGTACCTATTACTGTTGTGTATCGAAACAGGAGGACCAACGATATCGAGAAACATTTTTTCACTAGGGTCGATGCACATTTTTCAATAAATTTCCAAACTTGAGACATTTTGGAAAATGATAATTACATTTTGTTCAACGAACAGTTCATGAAACTCATTGGTGTCCTCCTACTGTAGTAGAGTGAAATCCCTCAATGGCAAAATAAATATCTGTTTCAGATTCAAGATTTGTAATGTTTTGTGAGATAATAAATTTTACGGTTGACTAGTGGTTGTGGAAGTAGTAGTCGAAATTTGTGAGTTAGAATTTGAAGAATTGAGATTTGTAGATTAGTCGAAATAATGTGTTCTCAGTTTCTGCCTGTGCTCTCCGTAGTAAATGCGAACACACTATCTAGGCAACTTAATGAATCTGCTGTGGCGCACCACCTCAACAATGGACGATAATATGTTTAAATGATAAATTTATTTCCATCGATGTAGACATGATAGGCTTTATAGCCCACACAATGGCCCGAGATTCCATTTCATTTGTAGTACGTTCAGATGAATTTAAGCTTCGAGTTACAAAAGCTATAGGTCGATTGAATGCAACTTAAATTTTTGAGATAATTTATCACCAATTGCAAAATCATTTCCGTCTGTAGTAACGATACAAGTTATTAGCTTTTGTTTCAATGAACAGTAGGAATCATCACAAAAAGCATCCGAAGAAAACAGAACGTGCTTTTTAACAAATTATTAAGAGATTCAGTAAGCTTACTAAAAACACATCGATGAATCTACGATATCAGTGTGTAGCCAGTGTGTTCTTCGAATGATTTAATCTGCATTTGATTGCGATGAATACAAAATTTTAATACAATTTTAATTGACTTCAGTTTGCAACAAATTGCTTTTTCTAATATCCGTAACATGTTTACAGTAATATCCGTAAATTACTACATTATCGAAATTTGTTAAACATTTACTACTATTTAACCCACTTAGATCTTTATAACATTTACTTTGGGTCGCAATCGGTACATTGGAAATAGCAGCTTTCATGAGAGCTTTTCCGTTGTTTGCAATTATTTTGCATAGTATATCATTTACAAGGAAAACATCTAAGAACTAAAAAATTCTTAATTAAATTTGCAACAATAATGGTACAGAGCAATTTTCCAAAATTTACGGCACAATGACGAGTTTCGACCAAAAACAGTATTCCAACAAAGTTCGAGCCTTGTACAGTCCAAATGAATTGATTGATCGGAATGAAACTTTGTACATAAGCTTTTTCACAAATTGGGAGATCCCAGAGATATTTAGCCGAAATTGGTCCACCGGAAGCAGCACCACCCATGGAAGCATTTTCATTCAAAAATAATGTAAACTTAATTTCAAACAAAATTAGTTCAGATCATTTTTAAAATTTTCCCAAAAATGAGGAGTTTTGATAAAAAGGAATTTATTTTACCGAAATTCTTTATCTGATTTGGAATGAAACTTCATACTTAATCGTTTTACATTAATTGGGAAATCCTGGCAATAGAAGTGGCAGCTTCAAAGAGGCTACTTCAATTTTTGCAATGATGTTGAATAGTTTATCATTTACCAAAAACGTCAAAGAATTGAAAGATTTAAATAAATTTAAAAATTAAACTTGCAACCAACAGCAGGGAAAATGTTTTATTTTTACCAAAAGTCCGACAAAATTCATGTTTAGCTTTATGTATACATTCGTGATAAAAGAAAGTCGGCAACAACATATATTCACCTCTCCATTTCGTCTTGTCAACATCTTTTAACAAACACAATTAAAATGATTTTAATTTATTACACTTTTGTAAATGTTGCTATTGTGTATTGAATTTTGTTACCAACTGTATTTATTAATTTATAACCCCAACAGATTTAACCTAGATTAGTAATATGTTTTTGTTGTTTTATATCATTCCAGTACCAATATACACGATGGAAGCACTGGTTGGTGAAACGGTATACCTTCCGTGTAACGTGAGTACACAAGAAACGGGGGACGACGTAGTGCTGGTACTATGGTATCGGGAGGATAAAGGAACCCCAATATACAGGTAATTCTAGAATTTTTGTGTCCAATATTTCTATTTATATTGAACTTTTCAATAATGAAATAATTGACATTATATAATAAAAATTTATAATTAAATGTCGTAAAGTTTTTATATAAAAATTATACCATTAGTTTTTTGCTTTTTCGAATATCTAATTAAAATTTTAAATTAAAAATATTTCATTTGCATAAATAATATTATCTAGCTTAGCAAAAAATAAAAATAAAAATTTGCATAATAAAATTGAAGATGTACAGTATAATGTTTATATAACTTTAAAACCCAACAAAAACTACAAAAACTGATTATTTTATATTATGATTATTATTATTAAAAATTATAATAACTTATGATTATAATAATGAAACAAAATTTATTTGATTTTGGTTCGGTTCTATAATATCCTCGTTAAAGTATTTATTGAGTTTTGGAGATTGTGTGCTATATGGGGAGAATGAGATTTACAAGCGCGTATAGACTAAATTTTTTTTTGGCACATAGCAACGATAATTTTTCTTAAGTACTCAAAAAATCGTATATTTACAAAATTAATCTTCTGTGTTCAATTAGTATTTATTGATTTTATATTTTGTGTGTAGGGATGTGTGTTTATTCTAAGGATCTATCATAAATAGACTTTATGTGAAGATGATGGGTATATGAATAAAGCATTAATGCCGATAAAGTGAATGTTTTTAATCAATTTTGGTTTATTTGATTTTGTATAAATCATGTATGCTGTTGTTCCGTAGAATAAAAGCTGGTGTAATAAATATTTTTTTTGAAAACATACGGAATTCAATTTAAATCAAAATCTTTGGTCAAATAATGCTCCAGTAGGAATGAATGGAGATTTTCGAACTGGTCAAATTCAATAAAATATTCACATTTGTCAGAATTACAAAACATATCGCCTTTATAAGATGGTGATCGGTAGATGGCCCTCTAATACTGCACAATCTATTGAAAATGATACTGGAATTTTCTACAAATTACCATAATTACAAAATACCGGCATAGTTTGTTGGAGGTTGAACACAAAACTTCCCCCAAGGGGTGCAATTCTTCAAAAATCATATTTTTCGTTAAACCATGCTTTTGGAATTTCAGTTAATATTTGTTGTATCGTACTGGGGGTGGTACTGATTTCTTTGCAAATTAATTACAACATATTGGCATAATTCAACCTTCAAAAAACTACACCTGAAGTGTGCAGTTCTTTAAAAACCATTGTTTACATCGCACCACGGTTTTTGAATTTCTGTGAATTTTTGTTGTATAGTGCTGGCGGTGGCACTGGAATTATTTTACTAATTACAGTAAAATGGCATAATTAAACTCCCAGAAAACTACTCCTAATGGAAGCAACCTTTTAAAATTATTGTACCGTGGGTGATGCTAGAAATTTTTACAAAATCAATTACAATTATTCAAATATTTCAAAACCCCATATTTACAGAGATCGATCTTAATGCATCTTTTTTTGTGAGTGGGAGCTATTGTGATATATTCAGGGCACCTATTTCTAGCACAGGAAAGTAATTCGATGTATTATGACCGATTTTTGTGAGTGTGGGCTGTTGTAATAAACTCTGGTATACATATTTCTCACACAGGAAAGTAATTTGATCCTTTATGAACGATTTTTGTGAATGTGGGCTATTGTAATAAATTCAGGGGTACCTATTTCTTGCACAGGAAGGTATATCGATGCATTATGTTGGTTTTTTGTAAATATTGGATTTCGTAATATTTTGACGCATATCCATTTCTTGAACTCCATGAACTTTCCATCCTTATAGTAGGTAGGTTGTTATGTTTATAGCAAGTCAATGACCTAAACGGAGAAATATTGTTGCTCTGAGTTTCACTTTTTAGGGGCAGATTTCGAGAATTGAACTATTCTAATATATTGTAATTTATTTAGCAAAAACTTGTAGTATCACTCACTTGATTTAGAACTTGTAAAACATACCAGTACCACTCCCAATACGATACAACAAAAATTAACAAAAATGCGAAAACCATGGTTTAACGAAAAATATGACTTTTGAAGAATTGCACCGTTTAGGGGTAGTTTTTTGGGGATTGTACTGCTGTAAGTTTTGTTCTATAACTTTACAGCATCAAATTTGATGACGTAAAGTTACACATCGAGAATTCGATAGCGAATAACTCGTAAAGTTGTCATTTTCTGAAATGATTTTCACATATTACCAATTGCATCTCTGTACCAACAAAAGTTGAAGCTAATGCCAATTGATGTTTTTGATCTTTAACATAAAATTTATTTGTTTAAGATATTTTGTTTTTCTTATAAACGGCTAAATGTTGATAATCAAATACCTATACGTACAGTCGAGACAAATAGTTTGCCGGCGATATACATAGAAATAATATTGTGTTTGAGGTATACAAACGAATGTCGCCAACTGTACTAGCATATTGCTTGATAACTGAACAATATATTCTTATTTTTATTTGCGTCTTAATTAATTTAGTTTATGTAAATATACGAGTGCCAGATTTGTCTAGCTATGGCTTTCAATTTTTGCCATACACATCTCGATTCTCGACCAATCTTCATAGGATAAGAAGCAAGTCTTTTAATAGACTAAATTCGATGTAAAAGTTTACAGTTTTTGTGTTAAACTTTAGCAGTTGTGGCAAGTGAATAACTGCTACTAATTAATTTAATGATACTCTGCTTTAGATAAAAATCTGATCTTAGAAACGGTTTACCTAAAACGGCACGATACAAAATTGTATAAAAACTTGGCCGTTGATGCACCTATCATCTAGTCTCTAACTAGGTGACAGGTGCATAAACGGCCAAGTAATATAAAAAATAAAATTCAACGGCCGCATGAAAACTTAAATCCACATTTTTGAATTAAACTGTCTCTGGATACTTCAAATTCAATTTTTTATTGTTGAGAGTGTTTTAACCAGATTACGACTTTATTAATTTGGTTCATTGATCTTCCACATTCATTCGTCAGTTATACATTATAGATTTTCGTAGTTAAAATAATTTATTGATACAGCTATGTTGTACATTATAGACAGTTATGTGGCTCGTTTACGGTTATTACTGCTCTGATGCAAGCTGTAACAATTCCAGCTTATTTATTTCTTTTCGGTGGGCACATTCGCAACAACCAGCGTGATATTGAATTTTGTATGCGGAATCAATCGTGCATACCCACATGTTGACAGGGACAGGCTGTTGAAGTTCTGTATTTTGAGACTGAGAAAGCTGGCTCCAAATATAATTCTACGTCCTCACAGATTTTTTAGTAGAGAGTAAAACCATTAGTGGTTAGTAGATCCAACTTTCGGGACATTTATACTCTGGTAGTATAAAGTTGAAAAGTCGTTACACATTTTGTTATTGTCGAAAGAGTAATTTTATTATACGGCAATTATTTGGACAGATATACCATATTTATGGTTTACTACGTAAAAAAAGGTTAAAATTAATTTTATCTATGCTGTTAATTAGGTAATTTTAGAAGATAATATTTTACATTCTTTTATCTAGTAAAAGTACATAAATAAGTATAGTATTCATGAACAATTTAGACCTCCATATTTTTACAGATTCTCCATTGGTTATATCGCCGATGTCAGAAAAAGTAGTTTTAAAACATTTCTGTATGTGCATATGTGGTGCCGTGCCCAATAAATGTCTGTTGGTCCTTTACAGCTCAGACGGATTGACTGATCAGAATGAAACTTCATGCTTAAGCTTTTGCACCAATTGGAAAATTCCGGTGAATTTTGGGCCAAAACTTTCCATAATAACCAATTTTTCTTTTTAATGATACTTTGATAAGGGTGATTTTTTTGTGGTTAGGATTTTCATGCATTAGTATTTGACAGATCACGCGGGATTTCAGACAAGGTGTCAAAGAGAAAGATGCTCAGTATGCTTTGACATTTCATAATGAATAGACTTAATAACGAGCAACGCTTGCAAATAATTGAATTATATTACAAAAATCAGTGTTCGGTTCGAAAAGTGTTTCGCGATTTACGTCCGATTTATGGTCTACATAATCGACCAAGTGAGCAAACAATTAATGCGATTGTGACCAAGTTTCGCACTCAGTTTACTTTATTGGACATTAAACCAACCACACGAATGCGTACAGTGCGTACAGAAGAGAATATTGCGTCTGTTTCTGAGAGTGTTGCTGAAGACCGTGAAATGTCGATTCGTCGCCGTTCGCAGCAATTGGGTGTGTGTTATTCGACGACATGGAAGATTTTACGCAAAGATCTTGGTGTAAAACCGTATAAAATACAGCTCCTGCAAGAACTGAAGTCGAACGATCTGCCACAACGTCGAATTTTCAGTGAATGGGCCCTAGAAAAGTTGGCAGAAAATCCGCTTTTTTATCGACAAATTTTGTTCAGCGATGAGGCTCATTTCTGGTTGAATGGCTACGTAAATAAGCAAAATTGCCGCATTTGGAGTGAAGAGCAACCAGAAGCCGTTCAAGAACTGCCCATGCATCCCGAAAAATGCACTGTTTGGTGTGGTTTGTACGCTGGTGGAATCATTGGACCGTATTTTTTCAAAGATGCTGTTGGACGCAACGTTACGGTGAATGGCGATCGCTATCGTTCGATGCTAACAAACTTTTTGTTGCCAAAAATGGAAGAACTGAACTTAGTTGACATGTGGTTTCAACAAGATGGCGCTACATGCCACACAGCTCGCGATTCTATGGCCATTTTGAGGGAAAACTTCGGAGAACAATTCATCTCAAGAAATGGCCCGGTAAGTTGGGCACCAAGATCATGCGATTTGACGCCTTTAGACTATTTTTTGTGGGGCTACGTCAAGTCTAAAGTCTACAGAAATAAGCCAGCAACTATTCCAGTTTTGGAAGACAACATTTCCGAAGAAATTCGGGCTATTCCGGCCGAAATGCTCGAAAAAGTTGCCCAAAATTGGACTTTCCGAATGGACCACCTAAGACGCAGCCGCGGTCAACATTTAAATGAAATTATCTTCAAAAAGTAAATGTCATGGACCAATCTAACGTTTCAAATAAAGAACCGATGAGATTTTGCAAATTTTATGCGTTTTTTTTAAAAAAAAAGTTCTCAAGCTCTTAAAAAATCACCCGTTATATCATTTTTCAGAAAAACGAATATGAACTAAAAGATTCTAAATTAATTTTGAAACTAAATCGGCCCAGAATATTTTCTCAAAATTTAAGCGGAAATGACGATTTTTGACAAAACAAACTGTTGTCGAAAAAAATTCGGGATCTGTACAGCCCACACAAATTGATTGATTGGGATGAAATGTCATTCTTATTCTTTTTCCACAAATTAGGAGATCTTAGTGAATTTTGGTATAAATCGTTTTACGATTTTTACGGAGCATTTATGAAAATAAAATTAAAAACAAAAAGATTGTAATTTAATTTTTCAACAAAATTAGTTCAGATGTGTTTCTAAATTTTACCGCCAATGGCGAGTTTGGATTAAAAAATTATTTCATTAAAATTCAACATCTCTACAGTTCAGGCGGGTCGGGTTGATTATTCAATTCATTAACTGAAGGATCCTTGCGAAATGTGGTGCAAATCGGTTTACTGAAAGTGGCAACTTCATCGAGAGCTTTTAAAATTTTTGAAATGATGTTGAGAACTTTAGCATTTATGAATAACGACAGGGAATTAAATTGTTTAAATAAATTTAAATATTAAATGTTTTTGTCGTTTTTATACCCATTGGAACATGAGCACTCATACTCATCCACAAAGATAAGAAAATATGTTTTAGTACACATAAATTGTTAATATTTTGTCTGCATCTAATGGAGGCTTACAAAATCCTAAAGATAACCATGGAGGGATGACTATGCTGTGGCCATCATCCGCCTTCAAGCTTAAAACTAAAATTACTAAGAACTTCCAATTTATCGAAAAAGCTTTAGTATAATGGAAAAAAAAATTTATTTTTATCTAACTTCGTCATTTCCAATAAAAATTAAAAAAATTGTCTGAACAAATTTTGTTTAAAATTTAATTTACAATCTCTTTGTTTTAAGCATTTTTTCGTATTTGGTATATATTATTCAAAATATTTATAAAAAACGAAAAAGCTTCCATGGAAGCTGCAACATACTGTGAACCAATTTTGGACAAACAACACTGGGAGTTTTTCAATTTATAGAAAAAACTTAAGAATTAAGTTTCACGTAGAGATTAGTCTCCGGGATTCCATTTCTCGATAATTCCAACCGATTTACATTTTCTCGATTCCTGGGAAATAATTTAAATATTTCTAGAATTTCAACTCAAAACATTTTTCGTTTATTCTACACTACTTCTACACTACTTTCGCTAATTATTTTAAATGAATCAAGTTTCATATTGTAAAGCATCGTATATATTCGCAACAGATCGAGTAAAACACGCTGTTAAATTGACGATTGGAGCGGCGATTTTACATATTTTTGTTGCGTGCAATATAAATAAAATTTCCGTTATGATATTTTTTAATGGCTTTGTAAGCCCTGGAGAACGTTTATAGTATAGGGATTATAGTTTTATTTATTCCGATGGGTAGTGTTTTATCGAAATTTCCAATGATTGATCTTATTACCAACAATAATTAATACGGTGTGCCTCAATCGACTAAATTGAATAGACTAGAATTAAAGTTGCAACTTCTGCTGTTGTTCACTAGGCGTCCTATGGAAAGTCAACGTTCAAATTAATTTTTAATGACGATTCTTATAACTTCGACACAGATATAAATTTAGTGGCACATGCTTTTATATTTGACAGATTTTAGTGTTCTTATCTTAAGTTAGTTTAGTCAATTGTTAGTTACATCAATAATACTGAAACAATTTCAAAGTGAACTAATAATTTGACAAACCACCATCTCACACGAAGTACTATCACAAACTCCTATATTCTTTATAAAGGGTGTTTTTTTAAGAGGTTGCCGATTTTTTTTTTGAATAAAACACATATAAAATTATGAAATGACCAAAATTTTTTTTTATTTGGTAGATAATTTTTTGGCATTTAACATTTAAACACAATTTCTGGCATATGGCTACCACGACTATTTTTCACAAATGTCATTCTGGAGGTCCAATTTTCCAGCACTTTTTCAAGCATTTGAGGGCGTATGTCAGCAATGACACGTTGAATATTGGTTTCCAAAGCGTCAATCGATTGAGGTTTATCCACATAAACCAATGACTTCACGTATCCCCACAAAAAGTAATCGAGTGGCGTCAAATCGCACGAACGCGGAGGCCAATTCACCGGACCATTTCTCGAAATAATGTTGTCGTTGAAAGTTTCTTTCAATAAGTCGATTGTTTCACGTGCTGTATGGCAAGTGGCACCATCTTGTTGAAACCACATTTCATTCATATCCATATCTTCAAGATTTGACAACAAAAACTCATTTAACATGGTTCTGTATCGATTTCCATTCACGGTAACGCGTCGTCCTTCCTCATTTTTAAAGAAATATGGACCGATGATCCCACCAGCCCATAGACCGCACCAAACAGTACATTTATCAGGATGCATTGGTAATTCTAGAACGGCGTGTGGATTATCTTTGCTCCAAATGCGACAATTTTGTTTGTTGACGTATCCATTTAACCAAAAATGCGCCTCATCACTGAAGAGAATTTTACGGTAAAAAAATGGATCTTCGTTCAATTGATTTAACGACCAATCACTGAATTCACGGCGCAAACGATGGTCGTGTGGCTTTAATTCTTGCACCAATTGAATTTTGTATGGCACCAAACCCAAATCTTTACGTAAAATTTTCCATAAAGTCGATGGACAAAGTCCAATTTGCTGAGCACGACGACGAATCGATAAATTGTCGTTTTCTTCGACACTGGCCTCAACGACAGCAATATTTTCTTCTGTACGAACTCTTCTCATTCTTGTCGGTGGCTTGGCATCCAAAAGAGTGAATGTAGACCGAAATTTGGTAATTACGTTCTTTATGGTGGTCTCTGACGGACGATTATGTGCACCATAAAATTCACGAAGTGCTCTATAAACATTTTTAATTGAACACTGATTTTGAAAATAAATTTCCACGATTTGAAAACGTTGTTCTGGAGTTAACCTATTCATAATGATTTGCCAAACAATACTGAGTAGAAATGCCACTTTGAGCTGTCAAAACAACTGTCATAAAATAAAACGACATCTATCGGAAAAACAAACCTCCTAAAAAAACACCCGTTATTTCGGTATAACAGTAAATTTTGAAATGAGCTCTGGAACAATGTCTTCGTCAAATTTAGTGAACGAATCAATTTATTTACGACCAAAAATAATTCTCGGTTTCTCGAGAATGAAATAAATTCGAGAATTGCTATAGTTGCACTCCTATCAAGCAAACGTCTGACCGACATATAGTCCGCACAACACCACACATACGTAAAGACATACACACAAATAAACATTTTTAATTTTTTTATTTTACTATGTAAAAGAAAGCTAAATGTATTTAACTATCTCGTAGCAACGTGCTTTGTTATATCTGATGGTTAATTGCAGAATATATGAATAACCATATTTTTCAATTCCGCAGAGAAAAACGATAAACAGAGTTACTTGTGTGCTTTATCATGGCTTTGTGCTTGTTCACTGCATATGTTCCTGAGCGGGTAGTTAGATATGCTAATGATATACCGATTGTCGCAGTCTCTAAACACAAGGACGAAAGTAATACACGGTACACATTTTTTTTTATCAAAGTATCCTGTCCGAAATATTTTTTTTTATATAAACCACAAATATTCTTGGAAGCTGCTACTTTCAGTGAATTGATTTCAGCCAAACCCTCCTGAAATCTTCCAATTTATGTAAAAATCTTAAACTTAAAGTTTTATTCGGAAAAATCAATCCAGCTAGGCTGTACAGTTTTGTTAAAACCTCGTTTTTGTCACAAATTGTCATTACCGCTAAAATTTTGAAAAACTGATATGGTCCGATACAGTTGCAAAATCAATTTTAGTTGGCTGCCATTTCCGATAGAGAGGACAGAGACATTTATGCAGCACTATACCAAATACACGCAAACATACGCAAAGACCTTTTAAAAACACCTTGGCGATGTAACATTTTGAAAAGGGGGATGATGATACAATGGAGGATTGTAAAATTTATGTGCGAAGGTCGCGGCAGAAGACTAATTTTTGCTAAATTATAAAACAAGATTAAATATATTCAGACTTGTCATAGGATGTGCATCCCATGTGGCATTGATTCCCGCAGCTGGAGGGGAATGGAGGTGAGTTTTGAAATGCGTGAGGGAACCTAGTTAACTGCACTAAAGAAAATTCTGAATAGGAAAATAAACATTCAAACAGCCCGAAGCTGTTTCGATAATAATAATGGAAAATTGGGATTTCCAGTGTGACACATAGGTCGTCACCCATACAGTGTTATGTTATGCGTATAACCACCTGTAGTTGAATTATGAGGTTATAGCTGAAACATGATGGAACTAAGTTTTTTTAGTTATTTAGGGGAGAGAGGGGGAAAATCACGGTTGACCGTATTGCTACACTCAGTGAAAAACTTGGGTCAAAAGAAACAAAAATCTGACTCTATTTTGCCAAAATCTTGGTGTTTTTCGATCAACCAAATCTCTTAATTAAAAAAAACAAGATCTTGGTTGAATAAAATTTTATTTTTAAATAACCAAATCGTGGTTATTTAATTTTTAACTTAGTTAATATAAATAAATATTGGTAACAATGCCCAGCTATGGAAAAATTATGTTACTGATGACTTGTTAATTCTACCAAATTTTCTCAGTAAATGTAACTAAATTGGCGGTTAATTTATTTAATATGTTTTCGGCTTTTCGGACAAAATATTATTTTTAATGGCATACATACAATGTTTACGACTTTTCTAGTCATAGAAAAACAAAGAAACCATTTACTCACCATTTATCTACCACAGAAAGTAGAAAAATTTACTCCCCCTCCATTTTAATCTCAGGGTCCTGGTGTAAAGATATACAAATCCTTACAAAAATGAGAACTTCCTTAGGTCTCCTCTTGGCAGCTTGGTTTCGTACTGATTTAAAGTTGGTCTATTCATCAAGTTGGAACGACCAATGAACCAAACTACAAAAATTCAACACTTGCTTTGTACCAATAGTACAAAACAAAAACTTATCGATTTGGCAAATTATATCACGAAATCAGAAACTTTTAGAAATTCTCACTATGTATTGTATATTAAGATAAACCAAAATACTTTGTTACATATAACAATAATATTGTTCACCTAACAAAATCTTGTTTGGTTAAATTAAACAAAACTACGTACCAACACTCTGATAACTCAAATTTCATCTACTTTTTGTAGTAACCAAGTAAGAAAATACCAAATCTTTAAATTATACAAAAGACTTGGTTTATCTAGCTCAGAATTTTGTGTTAAAACAACCAAATCAATTTTACTAAGTATTTGGTAGTAATATTTTTTCTGAGTGTACGGTCTTAACAAGCGTTTTAGTGTCTTCTACCTCCCGTTTATTATGAAACTGTTGATTGGCCTTTCAACACCTGTGGCACTATTTTGGCTTTCCTTGGGAATAGAGAATTGGAAAATATATTTAGATACCGTATTTGTCTAAACTGTATTTTTTGGCCTTCTGATGGAATTAAGTTAGTGTACATATTTTTAAAACATAGTTAAATCGGGACTTATTTTCCTCTTTTAAAATTTCACCTTTCTAAGTACAATACCAAATGCAATTTTTTCATTTTTTAATCACACGAAGCAAAATAAAAAATAAATCCACTTGCAGCTGAAGTGATGGTACGGTACGAAACTGAGTATCGTAAAAAATCATATTGAGAATTAATTAAGTTGACGATATTATCTCCAAGGTCATTCAATAATGTATGATGATTTAAATTTGGGTTGAACGGAATATGATACAATTCCGTTGCACATGTTTTCGTAATATATTGAATTTTTTAAAGTCAACGTGAACATTAACCCAAAATTTTGATAATTTGGTAATTCTTTAACCCAGAAGTGCTTAAATTGAAAACAATTTCATCCGTAAATTGTATAGGTATATATCTCAAAATTTCTAAGAAATTTGTGATGGCAAATTGAACGTAATTTGCAGGATACGACGTGGGATTTATATTTTTTTAACAACATAAGTTTCCATATCTATCAACGGATTTGCCAATTTCCCAGGAAATTTAAAAATGTAAAATACAGATTTAGGCACACGTGCACCGTATAAGCACATTCTAAGCGTTGGAAATTTTATATTTGTTTTCTGAAGAATTGGATTTACAGCTTGGTATACAAAATAAATTAAGATAATTTTATTTTCGTTACATGCTTATTTCATTATACTGTCAATAATATCTGCATTATAAATAAGAAATACTCTGTAAGGTTTTATATTCAACATCGGGAGTCACAACAACAACATTAAAAGGAATAAAATGTATTTGGCTAAATTATTTGCACTAGATACATTTCCAATATTCATGTGATACATTACTTCAAAATTAATAAAAATATTTATAGATAGAATACAAAATTTTAAAAAATTACTCATAACAAACGAATTAATTAAAGAAATTTGTTTTTAATTTATTTTACAGTGTTGACATCCGAGACAGAGACTTAAAGGCCGCCAAACGATGGTCCGACGACACAGTATTCGCTAATAGGGCGTATTTTTTATTCGATAAGCAACCGGGCGAGCTGGCTGTACAAAATGCCAAAGATAGTGATACCGGCGTATATCGATGCCGGGTTGATTTTAAAGTTGCACAAACTAGGAATAGTATTGTAAATTTAACAATTATTGGTGAGTACCACAAATTAAACCAATAGCATTACATAAAACCATTTACAATAAGAGGTACTTTATTATTTTTATCCTTCGACTCGAAATAGCATTGTCCTTTATATTTTTTATGGGAGGAAGGGTGCCTATTTGTTTGTGTGTGTGTGTATGTGCTATTGTTGAAAACAATAAATCTAAATTTATTCGGCAATAAAATGAAATTTATGTTTTAAGGATTTTTATTTTCGTCTTAGATTTTTTGGTGGAGGTTTTTCTCATCTCTCGACGCGCTCGAAGAACAACAGATATAATAAAAATAAATTTAATTTTTATTAAATTTATACATTTTATAGATTTTTACGTTTGTGTGTTGACATGACTGAACGCACAATGTGGAAGAGAGGATAAAATAAAATTTGTATTTTTACTTCAATTGGGTTGGTTTCGCAACATGAATTGTTTGAGTTCGCCTTCGCCTATCTACCTACGTATGTACATTTAAATACAATACGAGTTATAGCTACAATGGAAAAGAAAATCACTTTGACTTATTACATATTAATTTGTCCTTTTTATTCCCATCTCGCTATTGTTGTTTTCGTCGTTATGTTACGTCGTCTGATATGTAGATAATGGATTTGTTTATTGTTGTGGTTTATATGTTGGATGTTTATCCTTTTGATTTCGTTTAATGTCGAAGGTTATGCAAATAATAGCACGTGGTATTATCTTGTAGGACGACGACGATGACGGCTACGATATAGAAAATTTATTTATATTTTCATTCATAAAATATATTTAAATGGAATAACCCTAATATTTTTACAATGTAGAAAATATTTTGTAGATGACACGAAAACAATTCTTATCACAATATTTCATAATCTGTTTTTAAAGTAATAAAGCTTTTGGCAGAAATACACGAAAAATCTATATAAATCTGATTTATAGACGGAAGCTTAAATATTTTTGCTTTCATAATGTAGAGCAAGAAAGGAAAACAATTTTGTTTTTTATATATTCTCTAGTATACAAAGGCAAAGCAGCGTAACGTCAGTATAAATAGAACACATTTTGCAGTTGAACCAAAATTGAATAGACGATGGGTTTATATGTAGATATACTGGACGAGGAAAAATTATAGGAATCCTCTAAAACTAGAGAAATGAACTTCTGATCGAGATATAAATCACAGGTGCTCAATATTTTTTAAAAAGCTATCCAGTGACAATAAATGCGACCGCCTGAGGGCGGAGTGCGTCAACTTTAAAGTTTTATTTTAACACGTTTTTAAACTTGCATTCTTGTCTGTCAGTATGTTTGTTTGTCTGTTCGTTTCAAATTTTGCAATCGAGTTTACTACGAATTTCTTGTTTGTCCGGTAAACCACTTCTCAACTATAGAACTCAAAACTTCCAATATCCATAATTTACTTTATCATTACGTGTTTAATATAATGCTCGTAGTTTTTTCATTTTTTGCAAGGATTTATTTATTTCGTTTATACAGGGTCTTTCAAAAGTCGCGGCTAGATGTTTTTTTTTTAAATAAAATGCTTAGATTTTTTCTGGTGTTTTTTTATTTTTTGTAAACATATGGCTTTTAACAATTAATTATATGTGAAAAATGACATCATGAAAATGACCACCATCTACAGGCTTCTATACGAAAATGAACCGCATTACCGAATTAAGTTCATCAATTTTGGTCAGGAAGTTGTTTTGCAGCAAATGTTGTTGGTTTGTTCACATAAACTTTACTTTTCAGAAATTCCAAAGAAAGTAATCTAATGGCGTTAAATCGCATGATCTTCGCATGATCAATTTTTGTGTTAATTAAATTTTGTAAATGTGTATATAAATTTTGTGTTAGTTCTCCTAATTAATGTTGAAGGTTCCTAGAAGTCCACTATTTGGCCAGGCCTTTTTACACCTTCGACAAAACCAGTGTCTTCAAATTTTTTCACTAAACTTTGAATATTAGTCACTCATTTGGACGATTATTTAGTCCAAAAAATTACGAATTTTACGATACATATTTTTTAAAGA